>JBBIGC010173311.1:0-15300 GCA_037576955.1 Lepidarchus adonis
TGACTATGGGCAATGACTATGGGCAATGACTATGGGCAATGACTATGGGCAATGACTATGGGCAATGACTATGGACAATGACTATGGGTAATGACTATGGGTAATGACTATGGGCACTGACTATGGGCAATGACTATGGGCACTGACTATGGGCAATGACTATGGGTAATGACTATGGGTAATGACTATGGGCACTGGCTATGGGCAATGACTATGGGCACTGACTATTGACACTGACTATGGTCACAGACTATGGGCAATGACTATGGACACTGACTATGGGCACAAGGCAGACTTCCCTGACCCAGGGATCGAACCCAGGACCTAGTTTAGTTAAAGATTAATTTAGGGCAGAATGCCCTAATATCAGGATCTGTGATTTTTCTCTGATTTATGCACCAGTCTTGGCCATTGGTCGGTTCTGCTGTTTAATTCTGAGTCTCTCCTCATGAGGAAGATAATTAAATGGCTTTTCTAAAAGCAATTGAACAGTATTTGCACCGTCTCCCATTATGTACAGCTTGCTTGCTGCTAGTCTCCTTCCATCAGCTACTTTGAAGATTTGAATGAAAAAAAAATTCTGATTTTGAATTTAAAGTGTGATGTAGACAAACAGAAATACTTTATATTTCCAGCCAATAACACACAACGTGCAACAGTTAGTCTCACAACTTTACTTATAAATCCACATGGAACTAAGTTCTAAATTGATGAAACTGTGAACATAAAAAATGTTATTTAAATAAAAAGGGGGTTCCGCCTTTTGGCAGCTCGTCCAATCAGCATTCATCAACCCAGCGTCCTGCTCCGCCCACTGCAATCCAATAACCGTTCAGCTTCTCTGCAGTAAAAAGCTGTTCTGCTGTATAGAAATCCATGAAGCTGAGCTTCCATACGTGTTAATGCACTTTGCTGCCACAGAAATGTACAGAAATAAAATCGTGTCAGACAATCTACAATAAAAAGCTGAATATGAACGAGTGCATCATGAAGTTGAACATGTTTCTAAAAGTAATATAAGTACGACAGTGCATATTTGAGCATTTATTTTCTGACATGTTAGAGGAAACAGAGCTTCCCTTGTCTTAGAGCAGTCGCCACAAATTATATATAATTTAATATGTGGGTTGTGTTACAATTAAGGCCAAAAACAATTTGCATGTCTTGAATATTCAGTAGTATTCCAATTAGTCTGGCCAGACCTGCTTATACACAAAGTGAACGTTTTTGCCTCCGGCCAAACTACATGTAATGTTGATTCTAAATGTTGATTTTATTATTGGACAAACAAATAAAACACATAATGCAGACTGGGGAATATTTCTTCTTCCAAAGTATGTCAAATATGAACCTGTGCTCTAAAATTAGCAGAAAATGTCATTTTTAAGTGGTCCTCCATCAAAGATGAGTACTTATTTTCAACAGAAACGGCCTCTTTTCTCTAAAATCGATGCTTTTAAACAGCTCTGAAGGATAGGTCATTAAAAAGGCATCACGTCCCCCCAGGCAAATCACGGCGCGCTTAAGGCCGAACAATGCTGCAGCAGTTCGGCCTAGATAGCGATTTAGTGAGCCAGAGCGGCACTAGGTGGGAGGAGAGGCGGAATTAATGTCCACACTTTAAAGCCCGGCTGCTCCGTTCCGCACAAAGCCGCTGCCAAATGGATTTAGCCATAGGTTCCCATCGCTCCTCCAAATGCCCATGCAAGCACCATTCTGTCTCTGTGATTGGCAGTTCAAGCCGGGGACGCAAAGCAGGGCTCATATCCCCAAGGTTGCGGTGAGTATGAAAGCACGGACTGAAGAGGAGTGATGTGCCTGGACGGAGAGCCGGGGAACGCGGCAGGTAAAGCGAGGTGCGAGGTGCGGTGCATTATTTACTTTGAGCGTCGTTCCAACTGTCAGACTTCATTCCTCAGCTGCTGTTTATTTCTCGGCCAAGAAAAGCAGAGACTGTTCTGCCAGTGTCCGTCTCCATCTCTCACTCACTCACTCGTGTGGCCGAGCAGCCAAGGTCCTGAACAGCTGACGGGGCTGTTCTTTACGTACCGGCCACCAACTCCCCACTTGTAGTCTGCAGTTCAGTTTCAAACTTGCTCTCGTTTTCTGCATTAACAGCAGGAATATGCTGCAACATTTACTGATGATAAGTTATGCACACACCCTTTACAGGGAACCAGCTTTAATATGACATTTTAGTGCAAAATTTCGAACCATTCATTAGTAGATTATAAAAGGTGTGCTAATACTTTTGCACTGGTCACATTTTGTGCTTTTTTGTTCCCCACTGTGTAAAAATTCAGCAAATAAAAAGTAATTGTGTGTTTCATTTCTGCAGAAATGCATTGTTGTACGGTGCACAGCAAACATAATATGTCCCGGGCTTGGACCCCAGCACTGAGATCACTATACTAAATAATGGGGGGAATTATGCAGAATTATGTCATTGCGGTCATATAGGGTTAGTTTGGTGTGAAAAAGCCAATCGTGTTTGTTGCCTGGAGGATTGTGGAGTTGGGGTTGTGTTACGGGAAGCTGGAAATGACTAAATGCCATTTCACCCTGTTTAGTTACAGCTCTGGGCATCGCTAGCTGACCAGCTCCTGCTGATCTAAGACTGATATTCTTCAAATGCTGTAGAGATATTTAGGGCCCAAACCATTGACTGACTCGTAGACAATGAATAACACTTCACTCAGTTCTTGGATTGGAAACCAGTGAAAAGACCAGGGGTCTCATTTATAACTGATGCATACCCACAACGTACGCCTCTTTCTACGTAAGCGTTGTGATTTATAGAAATATACTTGATGGTAGAATGTACGTATATGTCCACACACTCTGACCCATGTATGCGAATGTTTTGGAGCAAAAAATGCAAAATTGGTGAGCAATTCCTTGTGCTAGTGAGTAATACACCATAAATTTAATTTGTCACATATTTCTAATAATGAATAAATACATCAGTAAAATGTATAATCTGACTCAAATTTGAACATAATCTATACTGTTAGTCTCTGCAATGAAGCGATATGTTGAATTGGGTCAAATGTTACTAATGATCCTGGGGTTCCTCACAACTGGGTGTTACCAGTGGGAATTAACCGAAAGGTTATGAAATGTTCTAAAGCTTACTTAGGAAATACAAGAAGAATCTGATTGTGTTTAATTATGTTTAATTGTACATCAAAAGGCAATTTGCAGCACTGTTCACTTTCCCAAATGTAATCCACACAGTTGGGGCTCCATATGAAAACAAATGTATTTATGTAAATGGAAAACGTGACGCCGACATGGTCTTGGCAGTGGCTTGGTTCAACAGCGTGATGGCATCTTGGTAAAGTAATAAAATCATTGTTTCATTGTTCATGTATTGAATCGTTTCTTTAGTAAAATGCAGGTGACAGTGGCATTTTCAGCCGCTGGCTCCACGTCCCATTTTCAGACCCTCAGAGCGCAGAGGATCCTCATGTGCATGTGTCCACGAATTTAAATATGCTTGAGGTGATTTTCATTTAACATGTATGAGAATAATCCCAGGTAAAGTGTGATTTATAAGGCGTATTTTGCTTGCTTTTCGCTTTTATAAATCTGATGTTTGCGTACACTGGTTTCAGCATTTAGAATAATCTGATGGTCATTGGAGGCCAATGAATGAAGCATTGTAATAGTCAACCCTGCATGTGGCTCTGGAGAGGGACAAGCTGTTATTTTGGGCCAGTGCTGTAAAGCTGTTCATCCAGATCGGAAGGTAGTTTCAGTCATATTACGAATCAGTCCGCTTCAGTTTCTCCTGGTCCAATGTGACAGGCAGTGTTTAGTGCGGAGCGCTGTCAGAGCTGCCATTAACCTCCCAGCAAAGACGTCTAATCTCAAACCGCGGCTCTGTCACTCTGCATGACGCGTCCCCCAGCGCGGCCATACTTTGGCCTAAGCGAGAGGCAGTCATTGTCGTGAGTGACGTGAACGAGCGCGTTGGGATGTAGACCTCTGACGTCTTCTTCTGCTTTTCTTCTTCTGTGTTGACAGGATCCAGTCTGGGTCGTACCTGAGCACCGGCTGGTTCACCCTCATCCTGGCCATGGACATGTGCAAGGAGATCCGAGTGTACGGAATGATCAACGACACTTACTGCAAGTAAGGAAGACATTTTTGTGCCGTTTTCAGTTTACAGCTATATCGTAACCATAGTAACGGGGCAGTGTTACACGAACAACTTCAAAATCCCACTCTTCGGCCAAGGCCGTCTATTCTTTGGTTAAGCAGAGCTGAATGCCGAAGGCAGTAACGAAGCAGTTCAGTAGAGTAAGTAGTGCAAAGGGGATTTCGACTGATACCCATCATTTCTGAATTTTTAGAGGAACCGAACAGCTTACAGTGGTAATGAATGGAACCAAACGTCTGGTTCCTCTAAAAGCTCCAACCCACACACTTGAAGATGCTGCACTGACGCCTGAAGTATTGTTCTTCCAGAGTTTAGAGAAGCTTTTAGACCCAAAACTTATTTTGAGTTATTATTTTCAAATCAGGCAGTTGTTGGGCAGTATGGACTGGAAGTGAATAGTTAATAGTTTAAACACTACAACAAACTCTTTACTCCAGAATGAGACCCTTTAAAACCCATTCAAGGTGGAGGGACACATGCAGGGTGTTGTGAGGCAAAATAGACCCCTATAGTGATTTAGCTCAACACCCAGAGACACATGTAGCTTCACTGGGGGTGGAGAGTCAATAGATCGGCTGTATTTGTGTTGTGACATGGCGTCTGGTTCCATTCACCACCACTGTAAATGAATCTGAGTCTCAACAATGAACCATTTCATATCAAATGTGCTCGGAATGACTTCGCCCACTGAATTATGCAGCGATTTTAGAAACTCGGTAGAATTCCCTTTAACTTATTCATCATGCTGAGACTTTCCTCTGCTGTGGATGCTCGTGTGTCATGCAACAACTCTTAACTCTGCAGTGCAAGAAGTTAGATGGGAAGACAAGTAGAGTCCTCATTTTTCATCATTGACATTACAAAGATCAGCCATAGGATTAACACCACTATGAACAGTCAATTGTGGAAGCAGGAGTGCGAGCCTTATTGTGATCACTAGAGCATCTCCAGAATAGCAGGTCTTGTGGTGTATTCCAGGTCTGCAAGAAGTTAGTATCCACCAAAAGTGATCCTAGGTCAATAGGAACATGCTGTTAATGTTGTGGATGATCTCCGTTTGAATGCTTATGAACAGTAGCATCATCCATTCAAGAACCTCACCTTATATTCCTCAGGTGTGAAAGGTGTCCCGGCTACTTTTGGTAAAAGTAATCCAGGGAAAACTGGATTTTACATTCAGCCACGGTGAGACAGGCATCACAGTCGTTAGGAGAACAATGCAAAAAGTCAGTCTCCAACGCCCAGGCCTAGTTTTCAGTCCACGGACGCCCCGTAGGGTTGACATTTTCAGCCTGTTTACTCATGGCTTAATTGGGGTGTCAACACAGTTCCACTGAGCTTCAGATGACTTCATTTGGGAACGTAATGAGGCAATAATGAGCCATAATTCAGAGCAAAGCCAACGAGATGCAGGTTTTCCCCCATATTCTGCTCACAGAGTGCTCTCAGCATTTTCCCTTGTTGACCATCTTTGAGGGCTTATTTTTACTGACCTTGTTCTCCTCCTGTGCTTGCATCTGTTTATCACCATAACGTGCCCCCTGCTTTTAGAGCCTTTGAACATCAAAGTCTCTGACATTAAAGTGTCTGCCCTAGTTGTACAGCCTTTAGTACCGTCTGGAGAAAAAAAAGAACATAATTTACTGCCTCCATGCCCATATATTAATGAGTCAGGTTCATCCACAGAGTGTTCTGTACTTCACCCGAAACCAGGGCTGCATGATATGGACAGAATATTAGTATTGCGATTATACTGCTACATATTGTGATTGCAATGTTTTTCAATATATTAAAGGGTTAATATCACACTACTCTAATTAAAAAGACTTAAAGTGTGTAAGTATTGTAAAAGTTTCACAATGTACATTCACATTGTTGGTTCATTGGTTCATACAGCTTTAAAAACTGCCTACTTTCAAATGCCTGTTTTTGTGAAGTCACAAAACCAAAACATTTACATATATCTCTTTTTCAATCCTCCAACAGTTAAGCCATGCCCCTAAGTTCTAAGAAGCTCTGTGATTGGTTAATGGCTCATTAGAATATTGTAGCGTAACGGGACTGATACTGCAACATGTTGACGATATATTGTGTAGCCTCACATGAAACTGTTAGTTTGCAGCAGAAAAATGTCCCCAAGTGTGGATTTGCAATTCCCAAATCACTCTGTTGCAATCCAATGAAAAGCTCAAGTTCTAGATGTCCTGGGTGTGATTAGTGTGTTGGTGAGTAGCCATTACCCTCACTGATGTGAGCATTCATTATGCATTCCACTCCAGAACAACATGCCGTTTTGCGTTATGGCAACAGCGAGGCTGCCGGAGTGGACTGGAAAGTTGGCGAGTGGTGGCCATGACGGTCATTTTAATGCAAGGTGGCGCGACTGGAAAGGGTCTGTTTAACATGATGTGCCGAGCCATTGTAGCAATTGACCCCAGAGGGTTGGCCATAATTAAAATTCAACAGGTGCTGCAGGGTGGGGGGGTTGGGTGAAATTGAATTCATTTGTAACATTTTAACAAAAAGTGGAAGATACTGTCTCTCTGTAGGGGAGCGTTTATAACAGCTGGATACTTTTAGTGCTAAAACTGGGTGTATGAGATTAATAGTGCCAGAATTAGCAAAAAAATCATACTGGTGTTGGCTAGGGACATGGAAATTGTAGGACTAAGGATGCACGATTTTATCAAATGTATATATTAAGTATATTAAGCGATATGGTCAGATGTGGCTGATAAGGCAAAAATATAATATCACGACACTTTTTCCAATGTACAGTGTGTCACAATGTGCAGTGGTGGCCTAGTGGTCAGGACCCTTGGGATTGAAAGGTCATAGGCTCAAGTCCCAACCCAGGCACCACTGAGGTGCCCTTCACTTAAGTGAGACTAATGACACTCTTTTTGAAAAGCAACATATTCTACTTTTTTCATGCACTGATGATATCTCGTTATTGTTAGAAAATCATATTGTGACCACAATCACAATAAAAATTGTTATATTGCCCAGCTGTAGATATAGCTACAGGTGTGGGATTTGTGTGTCTAAATATTGATGCACAATGATATCAAAATCACATCAGGAATATGGCTATGGATATGGGAGTTTTGGGACTCAACAGGGGCACAGTGATGGCTTGGGATATGTCACTGCTGATATCCAATACACAGCCTTACGCTAAGGAATCTACAGTGACCTTTACTGCATTGTAGCAGAAATAAATATTATTTTTAATGATGATCCATATTGACATTGGCAGACAATAAACATGAACATGAAAAAATCCTTTATTTGCATATGGCTTTCACCATCTCCTGAATTTGTGGATGGACCGATGTGAGATTTCTAGGCCAACGCCAATTTCTGGTGTTTTATGTACAGCCAATGCCAATATATATGTTCAATAATAAAGTCAATAAACAAATAGTCAATAAATATCTGTTCCATACCAATATTATTTTTCCAGATATCCACAAGTATCTGCTGATATCATTATGACTCCTATATCATCGTGCATCCCTAGTTTTCGCTTCCTGACAGTACTGAAAAATAAAAATAAAGTCAGAAGAAATGATGGTAGAAAGATTAGGGATGCATCGATGCAGGATTTGAAGGCCGATGCCGATATTTTTCATGTACATATCGGCCCAATGCTGATACTATACTAACCCTTGTTATATGTCCCTGTAGTGCTGATCTATGTGGATCTAGCCTCAGTATCTGCAGTTCTACAGTCTTAAAGAATTGGCATCAGCAGAAAATCTTGGCCCATAATTCCCATATTGTTTGTGAAATTCCAAAGATGTGTCTGTTCTCGCTGTGCTTATAACCCTCTGCTTCTCTTTCAGATCTGAAGGCTACAGGAAGGTGCCATACCACTACTACGAAGTCGGAAGCCGTGACGAGTGTGCCGAGTACCTCCTGCATGAGAGCGCCCCCTACGGTGGCCACCGATTCATAACAGAGAAGGCTGTTTTCGCCAAGTGGGCCAAGACCCACCCCATTAAGTTCTTCTACCCGGAATGGCAGCTGTCCTGACAAGTGGAGGACGAGACATCTCGAGCACTGAGGCCAGTTGGGCCCAAACACTCCCTGTCTTAATGCACAAAAGAGTCGCCATGCACAGGCGTACCATCGACAAACTGATTACAAATGCAGCTTGTGTGAATGCAACGGTTGATCTGCCCTCTGTTTAAAGAGAGACTCTGGAATGAACTTTCCTATCGCAGTGGGTCTCTGCATGTTCTTCAGTTCAACAGGACAATCGAGTAGCTAAGGTAACAAATCTCTTGCCGCAAGGGTGCTTATTGCTGTGTAGACTTCCACTTGACTATGGATTGTTCTCCTTTATCTGTGGCACTGAACAAGAGATGATGTCATTCAAGGGAAGGTCAACCACCCCCTGACATGGAGGATAATAGGAAACACGGATTACTTTTCATCAGATGGAAAACCCTTCAAGCAGCAGACGAAGGTTAGAAGGGGACTAGAAGGGCCTGCTTAAGGCGAGGTTTATCGTAGTCGAGCTGAGGTTCAACCATTTGCATGGATCTAACCTTGTGTATGCTGCATGCTGGTTTCCTCTCATCCTGACTTGGTAGAACATCCTCAAGCAAGCACTGGTTGTCTTCACTACATTATCGAACCAAGGACAAATGCAGGCGTTTGTTGACCTCATGTCTGCTAAGAAGTACTCTCTTTTCGTGTGCCACAGATAGCAAGTAAGAATGGGGGTCATACAAAGCGAGGCACACTGTTGTTGTTTTTTTTAGTCTGGACTTCGCATTGCAGCATTTTGGGAGGTCTTCCCTTTGCTAACCAAATGCTAACAATAGCTAACTATCGAGCGTGGTGATTACGCAAAAAACAAGAATTTCACAATCAGGACCCTAAATAATCTGCTTTGGTTAATGTTATGAGTCTCACAACACCTCCATCCGATGGTTTAAAGCGCTTGGAGGAGAGTGCTAACTAACATTGTAAATAGAGCGACGAATGGATGGTGGCACCAACATACAAATAGACGTCTGGTGGCTCTGGATCGACTCTACTGCTCTTCTAGTCGGTTGCTCCTCTGACATGTGCTCTACAAACTGGGACAGTCACTCATGCAGATCTATTTCAATGTAATTTGGGTTCAGCAACAGTGGGAACTTGACTCCCCCAGTCTCACAATGCCACCGTCATGATGCATGATGGAACCAAATGCTTGGAGGAGAGTGCTAACTCATGACTGCACTGGCTGCAGGACCACTTGCAAAGTTTGTGAAGTCTTAGAGCTCAGTGTACTCCGAAGGTCAACTTAGGGTATTTGGAACTCCCTTCGAGGTGAATGAAATGCTCAATCCAATTTAAACTGTAAAAGGTGCCTCGATTCACAAAAAAATTACCTAGTGTGACACCCCCCACCTTTCCCCAATAGTGCAATATTGTGTCTGGCATGGCGACGTTTACCATATGTACTGTTTTTTTCTCTGTGAAGTGGTCCCACTATACGTAAAGGTTCTCTGTTGTTTTCTTGTGCCTGTATACATTTGTAGCCAACGTAGTGCAATGCGTTCAATCCCATCCGCCTTTACCCTACTCCTTTACCCTATCTGCCTAAAACAAAGACCACTGTGTGTATAAAGGATGGACATCCCTCCTTGCCTGGACAAGCTGCCGTAGCACCGTGTTAACCAGCAGACAATGCAGCGGCCTGGAGGATATCCACTGCATTCCACAGGGACTCCTCCATCAGATGCTCTCCATCGCAGCATGCTTTGTTACATTTACATCATTTTCTAGTCAACGGTGCATCGTTTTTACGCTTCTGATTGTCACATTCATCAGCAGCCTTTACTTCAGGTCAGTGGTTTGTCTGTTGGTCACATCACAGGAAATGGAGCGACTGATAGATAGTCAAAAAAGCAACAGGCGGTTTACCTCTAGTGAGGACGAGAATGGTCTTCTGGTAGGTCTCAGCTTTGACATGTGCTCTACAAACCAGAACAGTCACTCATGCTGATCAATGTATTTTGGGTTCAGCAACAGTGGGAGCCTGGTTGCACCAACTGTCAGGTTGCAGATACCCAGCGTCTTTCTGCTTTTCTTCACACAGTCAAGGCCTTTCACAAATCTGTGGCAGCATTGTTACTTGTACATAAGCCAAGAGCGCTATTCTGTGAATGTTCATCGCGCAGATGTTCAGTGAAGACACACGTTCATGTTTTTTTATAGATGCCTAGAACATTTTTTTCTCTTCGATGAAATGTCTCGAGTGCTTTTTAAAGCTTTGTGTTAATGTGTTTTAAGTGTACAGTGCTATGTTTCACAGTTCACATCAAGTGTCCTTTTTCCAACTCCTGTTTTACTTTATGTCTGCACACAATGTTAAGAATCTTTCTTCTAGACCAGGGGTGTCCAGCTTCAGTTCTGGAGGTCCAGCACAGTTTGGTGATTTCCCTGTTTAAACACACCTGGTTCAACTCAACTGTTCATCTCCAGGTTTAGTGAGTGTGTTTGAGGAGGGGAACTACCAAGCTGTGCTGAACACCGGAGCTCATCACCCACCTTGGGCACTCTTGCTCTAATCCCTAAGTGTGTAAAATGTATCTGTAATTTTTTATGGTGTACATGTGTTGTGTTGGACATTTTGGACTTTATGTACAAAGATGCAGATCGTTCCATCGACCGTCATAATGTTCTAGGAATCAAACTTCTGCCTCTACTCAGCCTGTTCTCCACTGATGTGCTAATCAACACCAATATACACCAATGAGTTCAGTTGTCCTTCCTTTTGGTAGACCTACTGTTCTGGAGATACTCTAGCCATTAGTGCCAAAGTGGCTCAGATCCTTACGCTTCTGCTTCCAGTACATCTGCTACAAGCACTGACTGTTCACTTGCTGCCTAAACATACCTTACTCCCCAAACAGGTGCCACTGTAATTAAATAATTTGATAGTCGATGTTCTTCACTTCACTAGTGGCAGTGGTGTTAATGTTATGGCTGATATGAGTTGTGAGTTAGTACTTCAGTGAAAACTGTGACAACCTGCCCCACTCTGATTGCCCTCATAGATAACACATCTGGACAACTAGAGCTTGTATTTACATCAGCGATGGTCTTTAACCCATTTTTCTCCGATCTCAGATAAAATGAACCTCAACTTGAACCTATCAGTATCAATCTATTCCCTTAGTTTTTCAGTGAAGGTTCTAATAGCGTTTGGTAGGTTGTACTCACACGAGGCTGGTTGCCTTGTACCATGCTCAGGTTTCCTCCCTTTTCCCCCACTGGGCTACACTCGCTTTACGCCCGGAGGAGAACATTAACCATCAGTTCTGTAATCTTCTGTAATCCTGCTGGCTAGCATCATGCCGAGGGATGGTGGGAGCGAGAGGGCCATTCTACCTGCCCAGAGAGTGAAGCCAGTTGTGCTCTGATGGGCTTCCCGCCATGGATGGCCAAGGCAGCACTGGGGAAACAGGTGAACCAATTAAAAGGCCAATGCTTCGCCAGCTGTGCCACTCGGAAGTGTCAACTGGGGCATAAAATGTCCAACTTAACACTCACCTGAACCCACATAAGCTTAATATATTAATTGTATTTTAATTGCGTTATTATTTTTAATACATTATTGGTCCGAAGAAACACAAGAGGTAGTTTCAACAAATCATTAAGCTCTATGTGAAGCTCCACCCCATCTGATACTTGTTAGCATTGGACTTAAAAACTTAGAAAATTGGACTTACAGCCATCTTGCCCACCTGTAATGGGTGTTTGACTGTATCAGGTATCTCCCAACGTAATTGTGAAATAAAGTTGATGTGCTGTCATTTTTACCATCATTGCATTAAAATAAATGGAGAAAAGGGTTTAACCTGTTTAATGTAAATGTAATTTATTAGGAACCGTGTTTCCCAAAATGTGGGCCGCGGCCCCCTGGTGGACCATGAGGTTACTGCGGGTAACATTATGTTTAAAATATTTTTAAATTGCTTATGAATAAATATTAATCATAATTTAAACTAGCACAGGTATTCAAAATGATGTAATACTCTTATCTGGCCTATGTTTGGTCTGGGATGTTTCTTGTATCTGGTCGTTGGGGGATGGAATGGCCATGTTGTGATTGAAGGCTCAAACTGGGCAGAACTCTAAAGGTTAGGAACGGCTGAGATGGTAATGATGCCATTTATGATGCATTACACGCAAAACCCACCACAGTAACTGCAGGGTTCTAAGTGTTATTGGCTAATGGTGGAGGGAGTAAAGGTAATGTAGAGTGTCCTGTTCTCTTTGCTTCCACAGAGCAGCATTTGCATAGCACTGATCAATAGCCTTGCATCTGCAATGAAGAGACCTCAGCAGGATTAAGAGTTCCCATTAGGCGCCAGTCACTACTTCTTTAGAGTAAAAGCATGACAAAACCCTGAGCTCAGAGGGTCCTGCTCATACATTCTGGTGGTCCTGCGTTAATAACAATGGACCTGCCTGGGGGTGACATGGGCTAGGCCACTTTGACAGCGTTCCTACTGTGGTAGGGGAAGGTGACTGTGGAAGTATGAGCTTCAGGGGATGGTGGGGGTGATGGATGATGGAGTGCCGCTGCTTATTTAAGTGTAAGTGAACCGTGCAGCCGCAAAGCAACGTGAGCTTTGTCAAAATCTGTCAGCATGTCCCCCTGCACCAGGCTGTTTCAGACATTTTCATAGGGCCTGATGTTCAGGTACTCTAGCCCTTCTCCATCGCACCACCATCGTTTTTTTTTTTAAACTTCGCCTCCTTTTTGACTGAATTTTTCGCTGGGTTTTGCCGAAGTGTAAGGTTTTGAATGGAACCAGGCGTCGAGTCTACAACACGATACCCATTTCCATACATGGTAAAATCATGTCATAAGCCAAAAAAACTCTAGTAAAACAATGCTTGAGGCACCAGGTGGCATCTTCATAATCATTTCCTGTAAGAACTTTGTGTGAGGAGGCTTTTAGAAGAACCAGATGTCTGGTTCCATTCACCATCACTGTCAACCCATTCTAAATGATCCTTAACTTTTAATTGCGCACAAAGTTTGAAAAATTGCTGGAATTCCTTTGTGGGGGATGATCAGCATTTGCAAAAAATTATTATGGTATGGAAGAAGGGGGCGGGCTTGTGGGTGTGCAGAATGACGGACGGGATCCTATTGGGGAAAAATCTACAGCTTATACAGTTTTCAGTTATTTATACAGTTATTTATGATAAAGTAACAAATGTCGTAGGTTTATAGGATCATAGTGGACCAGGATTGCCAGGACTGATCTATCTTTTTCCTAGGCAGTTTTAAGGCCAAGCAGCCTCGTCAACTGCATGGAAAGGAAGCTGCCTTTACTTTGTAGTTGAATGTCATTCAAAAGTGCAGTTTCCACCCAAAATGTTCCTCCCGTGATGTGTGCGGGTGCACTCTGGCGAACAGATGGTGCTACCATATGCACCATGCTACCACCTATGCCTCAGCACTGAACTCAGTCACGTTATCACAGCACTGCTTTTCTGGGCCACTCTAAACCACATAAACATCGCTTTTGCGCAGAATACCGTCATGGGGCACCAGTCTATTTCGCCATCTCGGCTTAATTAAACTGGGAAGCTTCCTCCCACAGCCTACATTTCCGAGGGCCTATACACTCACCGGCCACTTTATCAGAAACCTCCACATTACAGTGGATGACAGTGCACCTACAGTATATAAAGGCCCTGTATGATTGGTGGAGCTCACATAGTGGAAGCACAAGGATGGTTTGCCAAGTAGATATAGGATGTTTATGTTGGGTTTACGTCTTCACTCTTGTGAACAGTGGTTACGCTCTCTGTTTTTTCTTGTCCTCGCTTCGTGTTCTTAACCATGTGCTGCTTGTGTTTTCTCTTTTCAGTCGTTCTGTAAGAACAAACCATGCTCTCGCATTTTCTACTCTGTGTTGCTGTTTTTAATAAATGAATAAAACCCAACGAGTGTGGAATTCTCATCAATGCTCTACTAAGACAGCTGGGAAATTAAATTTGAGTTTGACTCATTTGTTCTTAAAATATTCAAATGTTAATAAAATAATTAATCTAGATTTAGGACTGCCCCCAATCACACCATACCGACGAAACACTGGAAAGGTGATAACACACTATAGTAATATGTCCACAAATACAGTAGTAGTTACACACTACTTCACATAGGGTTGAGGTACAGAGCCGCCATCTTGGATTTTGGCTCCAGGTATCAACCTGAAACGTCTAGTGTGATATCGGCTTTCACCATTCAATGACCTCACTGACCATATTTCCACATTTTATTGTTTACAGAAGCTTCTTTTTGACCCTGTCCACACATAGCCAGGTATTTTTAAAACGGTGAATGTTCTGTGCATGTTGGCCTGCCGTTCACACTTAAACAGCATCCCTGAAAATGGAGATTTTAGAAAATGGCTTCCAAGGTGGATATTTTTTTAAATAAAATAAAACAAAACCTTTTTCTGTTTATGTGTGGACGAGGAAAACATAGATTTTCGTCAAAAACTGTGTGACTTCACCTCCTTGGACGTCACAATGTGCGCCATGTTGGTTTACACGAGCGAGGTCATTTTCTGCAAGTGCAGAACTTTGCCATCAGCACTTTGTACATGTTTACACACACACATACAGTTACTTTCCATTATGAAGAACACAGGCGTCAAAATGAGCTTCGGATGTTGTTACTATATTCAACACAGACCCCGTCACTCACGAGCTCACACCACCAACATTGTTGCCTGTTGTGGATGGGACAACTTCGAAAACAAGCTCATGCTTCCACAAGAACGGCGAGAGAATTTTCGCATGTCAATGACACTGCTGTCTCTGTCACTTGCATCGACTGCACATCTAATTTTCACAAACAAGCTCATGTGTAGCGCTATTGTTTCCTGAAATGCCTGGTCTTGGGGTTGGTGAGGTTCCTCTGACTTTCCAAACTCAAGGGTGGTGCTCTAGGTGAAATTTCCTTCTGGGAACTTGGAAATTTCAACTACTGCAGTCAGACTGTACAATCACCACCTGCAGCTGACCACACACACACACACACACACACACATACTCCTCACAGACGGACAATTAAGAACTTGAACTTTTCACACCCATACTCT
>JBBIGC010173378.1:0-13340 GCA_037576955.1 Lepidarchus adonis
ATTTGTCTTTCTGACCAGCATACGAGCAGTTCTCTCAGAGAGTTTTCTTGGTCTTCCAGATCTCATCTTGACCTCCAAACTGCCACTGAACCGACATCTCTTTATTACAGTTTTCATTGTGGAAACTGCAAGCTAACAATGCATTGCTATGTTCTTGTAGCCTTCTCCTGCATTGTGGTCATCAATAACTTTCATTTTCAGAGTCTTACACAGTTGCTTAGAGGAACCAATGGTTATTGAGTGTCCACAAGTGTGTTATTTTTACAAACTTGTAAAAATAATCTGAGACTTTAGAACTCTTAGGGTGCCCAAACTTTTGCACAGCATCATAATATTTTTTTTATTTTTTATTTTTGTTCAGTTTATGACATAAAAAGCAACTATGCATCAATGTTTGCTGAAAATATTGTGTATTTTTTCCATGTCCTAGAAAGACTGTGCATAAAGACTTTTGCATAAGACTGTATATATTATAAGTTACATAAACGTTTAAAATAATTGGCAAAATGTAGCTTTTTACTGCATTTTACAAAATGTTAGGAAAACTATTAGAAATGGGGTTTGTGTATGTTACAGGTCCATCTGCCACTTTCACACATTGTATGGCTGTAACACAGAGACACAGCAATAGGATAAAACGGGTAATTGTGGTTAATTTATGTATTTTTTTTTTTTTACATTTTCCTCATTTGTTCTGAAGGGTTGATAAATCAGTTCCACCAGCAGATGTCGTTGTTGGTTCACTATGACTATAACAGACTGCTACACACTGCTACGACACTAACAGTTACCACACAGTTTCAGCTCCAGCTCCTTTACCACACAGTTTCAGCTCCAGCTCCTTTACCACACAGTTTCAGCTCCAGCTCCTTTACCACAAAGTTTCAGCTCCAGCTCCTTTACCACACAGTTTCAGCTCCAGCTCCAGCTCCTTTACCACACAGTTTCAGCTCCAGCTCCTTTACCACACAGTTTCAGCTCCAGCTCCTTTACTACACAGTTTCAGCTCCAGCTCCTTTACCACACAGCTTTAACTCCAGTTCTATTTCCAAAGCTTCAGCTTCATTAACACAGTTTCAGAACCAGTACACTAACAGAATAATACATGTAATTAATTTTTATCCAAATCATTAGTATCTCCATAACACAGAGAGGTTACACTCATGTCAATGGAAGATCATTTTGCACACAGACCTTCCTTGTCAGCGTATCACCCATGCTGTGCTCTTATCATTGTCTGGGTTCCTGTGCTATTGACACATTTTTACTGTAAAATTCCAGCCCTCATGTCTTTTATCGTATCGGTTAGTGCTACCTGTGGCCAACCTGCCTAACAGGTTATGCAAAACGTCAACCAAGCCCAGTGTGCAGCTTGGAGACATGTTTCATCTATGCAGTTGTGTTTAACCGTTTAGCATGCTTGCATGTCTCATTATATGCTTTCATATGTTTGTCATGTGTCAATGTTGTTACACATTTGATGTATGTACTTTGTGAACTTTCTGAGTAGACCTGTTCGAAAAAGTTATATATGGTTATTTTAAATAGAATATGATATAAGACAATATATGTATATCGACTTTAAATTAAAGTTTTAAATCAAAAGTTTATTCTGCAATGTAACTCATAACCAATTAAACAGCAGAAAGGGGTGTAATAAATGTAAATGCGAATTTAATTAATTAAACAAGCTAAATGTATGTATACAGTTTAATACAGGTGTGTGTGCATGTGTGTGTTTGTCACTCATTGTCTAGTTTAATGGATCAATATACATACAGTACTAGACAAAAGCCACTTTCTCAGCAGTGCAACAAAAACATGTTTTTGCATGTGAGTAAACAGTAATTGATATTGTGTGAGCAGGTTATTAGAACACAGCTCTGGTTCCAGACGTCTCCTTGTGTGAAAGCATCTGATTTCATCTAATGAAGGACTGATTGAGGCAAACCATCTGATTGGAACTACAAGCAATTCTGAGCTTCAATGAGGAAAGGTCTGGGAAGTTAAGCAAACACATTCACACACACAAAACCTCTATTAACTTTACTAATGTTATTGGCATTTAACATTGGCATTAAAATGGCATTTATCCTAATATTAGTTGTTTTTCTGAGAAACAATTTTCAGAACCGTTGGGACATTTTGTAAAAGTGCATTATTTGGAACCTTTATTTAGAAAAGGTTTTAATACTTTAATACTAATATTGTTCCAGGACTGGGTATAAAACGTGCATACACAAAAAGCTTAGTCCTTGCAAGCACAGATGGGTCAGTTCTATGCCAAAACCCCAATCAGTTCTTTTGGCCAATGGGTTTGTAAAAAACTGCATGATAAACTACAAAGCGCAGCTGTATTGTAAGTGAAGCTGGTAAAATAGACAATGCGTGCAGATACAAGCGCTAATAAAATGGAACGTTAATGTATGTGCATTTATTCACCTCTACTCCCAGAATGTTTTTCTTATTTTTGTCCTGTATTTCTGCAGTGAAAATGATACATTATTAAATAAAAATAACAAAATACATTTTAGATTCTTTAATCTATTCCCTTCCCCTTTGCCCTTTGTTGTAAAAAATAAACATAGACCAGCATCAACATCACTATCTGATGTTAGTTCCTCCACTTCCACTATTTGAGATGAACTGAACACCATTTTATGAAACAAAATTATAATCTCAAAATTACCCACAATTATTTTTTATAAATGTTTTTTTCATAATGAGCACTGTACTGGACATTAAACAACTCTTTTATACAATATATATATATATATATGCAAATGAGACCACATATGTATACACACTTTTCCATTTTTTCAACTCAGACTTTAAATCACTTTAGAATGAAATTCATTGTTTAATTTGTTGTCAAGACCCATTATCTGACATCCCCTGAAAGTCTCAAAAGCAATGTTTCTATGTTGATTTTGCTTGTTGTACTTTCTTGCTGTCAAATCAGGTACATGTCAATGGCCCATCTGTTCTTTGGTAAGTTGGTGGAGATCACTGTTGAATCCATCCAGCCATGTTCAAGAGTATTTTGCTGCTCAGTTCAACTGAGGGGCTGTGTTCCAATAGGAAAGGGATTTCAGTGCGTACAATCTATACACATACATACAATCAAATAAGTCTCTCTCTCTCAATCCCTCTCTTTCTCTCTCATACACACACACACACACTGAGTGATAAGTTCAACCTTTTTCAGAGGCAAATGTCTGACTGAACATCACCAGCAGACACAAAATGTTTATGGCACAAACGTATCTCTTCAACTGATTTGCATTTAAACGTTCATGTACAGTGCAGCTACCATCGACCTAGTTAACTCTGCAAGTCTGGTCTACAACTAGATTTACTTTGGTGAACTTAGCTGCTTATAAAGTGCTCCACTTGTGTTCCAGGATTATTTTTTATTGATCCACTGCACCTCCACACTACAATCCAATCCTTCATCAAGGTCATGACATCTGAGTCACTCCAGCCAAAGCTATTATAATGAGTACTCTGTCATGAAGAGTCCTATTCTGCAGCATTCTCAGACAAGTCCTGACATGTCTGCATCTTAGAGAACCTGTTGCCATCAAGCCATGCCGCATACATAGACACACCTGATTCAACAGGGTGCTCATTTCATTCCTCTCTCGGTTTCTCTTACGTTCAGCTTTTAATGATGATAAACATCATACCATATCAACAGTTATATAGGGTTTTTTTCAATTCTAGGTCTCATTCTGCTTTCTCAGTATTTAATACTGGATAAATAGAATACACAAACTCATGAAAAAACAGAAGGCTGTTAGATCTTTATGCCCTATAATGACTTGTACTCCAAACAGTGTCCTTGTGTCATCCTCACAATTTAGCCTTGGCATGTCCTGTCCTCTTCCCATTACCCAACATGAACCTCTGTCTAAGGAGTCTAAGATATTCTTCTTAAACTAGCGAGAATTTTGTTTGGCTGTTAGGTTGTTTGTTAGGTTGTTCCCCCTCTGGCCAAGTTTATTTTATTATGAATTCATCTCCGGCAACAAATCAGACAGGCAGAGACAAGCACATCAAACAGAGACAAACAGACAACAGATAAGAAAAGATAGAGCAAAAGAAAAAAAAAATTGGGGGGGACAAGGAGAACAGTGGCAATTACAACATACATTACTACAATAATAATAATAATAATAATAATAATAATAATAATATTAATGATTCAATCTATGAAGACTTCCCTAGTCTTATATGGATCTGCCCATGTGTGACCATGAGTGACCGTGTCGATGTGAACTGGTTTGTCACTGGGAATCACTGGAAATAGTGATAGCTTCCAATACTTCAACACCAAGATCTGATCCTAATATATCCAACCCCCCTGACAGGTGCCATTGTAACAAGAATATCACCAAAATTAATGTTATTCACTTTTCACATTCACATTTCCTTCTTTTTCTGAATAGCCTAAGCATTCTGTGATGTTCAAAGAGCAGCAAAGGTGACAAAATGGCATCAAAGTGGCATTAGTTGTCTTTGAAATGACAAGAGTTGAAAGTGAAAAGAGACAAGATGCAGGGAGCTACATGTTGTATTGCTCATTATTGTCTCTTATGTCACTGAAATATGACTAAACAAAAGTATTTGTCGCAGAGTTTGTTGGTGCTGGGGGCTTCTATTCTATCTAACATTCTTGGGGGCACCTGAAATGGCTCCATACTGTCTTTGATGTTTACTACGTCGGTCATGAAATGCACCTAACCCATTCACTACACACAACATTTCAAGTCATTTGTGTCAGAGGAAGTGAAGGTTAAGGACAGGATCGGGGAAGGTGCCAGGGTTCGACTTCGCTAGTGGGCGGAACTGGAGAGGAGAAAAGACTGTGTAAAAATTAATTATGGATTCACATGTCATTTAACATTGAATGTTTGTTATATTGTACACAGCATTAACTTAAAAACACATATAATACAGGTTTACAATGTTAATTAATGAACACTGAAAGACAACTAGTCATTAATGTCCTCCTCAGTGCTGCTAAGATTATTTTACTAAAACAGGAACATTCATGACACCATGTACATTGTCAATTTCTTTCAGGTTTTAGTGCAGTTTGAAGCATTTAATTCACAAGTGCAGGTGAGGATAAACATTATAAGCATAAGACAAACTCTAGTAAGACACAGTGGTGACAAACAGTCACAATAACAGTAGATCTATAGGGATCCTAACAAACACACAGGTTTAAATACACAAGACGAGATTAGTTCCTCCTGTAGAGGGTGGAGATCTTACAGCTCACGTGAACCAGGCAGGAACGAGGGCAGTCCTTACAATTTCAACCTATATAAAAATATTGGGACATTTACAAGGATCAAAGTTGAAATTACATGACAAATTATATAACATTCATGACAACAGGTGCTTATTTAAAGTCCTTATGAAATGTTTATGTAGGTTTATGTCAGCTGGCTTTGAAAAGCTAATGCTAGCTTAACGAATACTGATTTTAATTTCACACACAAGAATGCATTAGTAAATATTTAGTTTACATGTTTTTTAAGCATTGATCGTGTTTTTGAAATATAAGGAGCTGCAAATAATCATTTTTGTTGTCATTTTAGAATTATTTATTATTTTAGAGACTCAATCACAATCAAAAACTTTCCTTCTAAGCATTTGAACTGTGGAGCAGGAAAGGATGTTGTTGGGGGTTGTGGAGATTTGTGAATGGAGGAGTTTGGGGGAGTTGTGGAAATTCTTTGTCCAAAAAAATCTGTCCAATCCAGTTAGTCCCCCAAAGCCAGCTGATGCTGTGAGAAAGTTTGTAACCGCGTCACTGTACGTCCTCATGGAGAGATCTTACTGATGGCTCACGGCCATCACTCAGCTTGTTTTAATTTAAGCAAGATACTGCGACAGGAACTGTGGGGGAGAGGAGGAAGTGACTGTTGCATGGGAAACAGTAATAGAGCCTTCATGGATGAGATGGTATGAAGATATTTATGGAGATGTTTCCCATGGAGAATGAAGATGTGCCTCTTTCACAACATGTCGTTTTTCACATGTTTATGGTTATGTAGACTTTCTTAATTAATAAGCAAAAGTCAAGCCTTTCAAAAAACATTATTGTACAATGACAGCCAGAATTGTGTGCTTCCTTGGTAAAAATTGTGAAAATCAATCTGATTCTGCATGAATAAATCTGTCAGATTTTCATTGCCCTCTTCATAATATTTGGAACAAAGACACAATTTTTTATCTATCCCTCTGCTTTTATTTTGATATGTTGATTCATGTGAATGACTTGTCCATTCAAGAATTTTCCATTTTTAGCTTTGAGAAACTCCCATGTTGCCTTTGCAGTGTGTTTGGGATCATTATCTTGTTGCAAGATGAAGCCGCGTCCAAAGAGTTTGAAGACATTTTCTAGAACTTGAGCATATGAGATGTTTCTTTACATCTCACAATAATAGTGCAACTGCCATCAACAGTTACATCATCAATGAAGATAATTATGCCACCATAATGCACCACCATGTTTAACAGATGAGCTGGTTTGCCTTGGCTCTTGACAATTTCTTTCGTCTCCATATTTTCCTCTTGTCATCACTCTGATATAGATTCATCTTGGTCTTATCTGTCCATAACACCTTTTCCAGAAATCTGCAGGCTCTTTTAAGTACTTTTTTGGAAACTGTAATCTGGCCATTCGGTTTAGTGGATTGTGTTGTGCACTGTAGCCTCTGTATTCCTGTTCATGAAGTCTTCTGAAGATAGTAGGCTCTGACAAAGACACACCTGCCTCCTGAAAACCTCCTGAAGACCTCATGATGTTTTATTGTATTTTTTTATGATAGTGAGAATTTTTCTGTCATCAGCAGTGAAGATCTTCCTTGGCCTTTTGCAATTACACTCATGATTACATTCTTTCTATTTATTAATATTCCAGATGGTTGATTTTGGTAACCCTAGGGTATGACTGATGTCTCTGATGTTTTTATTCTGTGTCTAATGTTGTTTTCCAGCTTCATAATAGCTTCCTTGACTTTCATTTGGACAGCTGTTCTCCTCATCTTGAACAATGGCAACTACAGACTCCACATAGAGTGAAATATGTCAAACCTTTATTTCTTGGAATATCAGGCTTCTGAAAAGTATGTTCCTATTCACTCAATAATTGGTTGTTCCTCCTTTTGCATGACTTACTGCATCAATGTGACATGGTATGTTGGAGATCAGCCTATTACTCTGCGGAGGTGTAATGGAAGCCCAGGTTGCTTTGATAGCAGCCTTCAGGTCGTCTGCATTGTCGGGTCTGGTGTCTCTCATCTTCCTCTTGACACAACCTTGACAAGACAAGAGTTTGCTGCCAATCAAGCACAGTAACATCCTGGTTGACTGTGGACTTCAGAAAACACAGTGGACCAACACCAGCAGATGACATGGCCCCCAAGTCATCACTGACTGTGGAAACTTCACACTGGACTTCAAGCAACGTGGATTTTGTGCCTCTTCACTCTTCCTCCAGACTCTGGGACCTTGATTTTCATTCATCTGAAAACTGGAATTTGGACCACTGAGCAAGTCCAGATGCTCTGACTCCAGCCAGGACAACCAGCTTCTTTAGCAATTACCTTTTGTGGCTTATCCCTCTAGTGGAGGGTGTCAATGACCATCCTCTGGACATCTGTCAAGTCAGCAGTTTTCCCCATGATTGTGTAGCCTCCTGACCCAGACTGAGACCATTTTAAGGCTCAGGAAACCTTTGCAGGTGTTTTAAGTTAATTAACTGATTAGGGTGTGACACCATGACTTTCAAAGATAAAACCTTTTCACAATATTCTAATTTTCTGAGACAGTGAATTTTGGGTTTTATTATCTGAAAACCATAATCATTGAAATTTTTAGAAATAAAGGCTTGACATATTTCACTCTATGCGTGATGAATCTATATAATATACTGTATGTATTTCACTTTCTGAAAGGAATGTCAAAAAATATTGACCTTGTTCACAACATTCAATTTTTTAGATGTACCTGTAAAAAGTGTTGTAATTCTTACATCTTACATGAAAAAACTTTAAATTAATGTCTGAAGTTTGCATTTTAATCATGTCTCAATTGTTTGATTTTAAAATTTGACACTGGGGATTAGATGAGTCAGAAAAATTAAGTGTCTTTGTCCCAAACATTGTGAAGGGAAATGTTTATTTCTTTACTGCTATAATCATCAGTGCATCAGTGTTAAAATCACTTGTGAAGTGAAAAACATTGATTATTGTTCTTATAATGACACATATTAGTGGGTGGGTAATAATAGGCAGCAAGTAAACAGTCAATTCTTGAAGTTGGAAGCAGGAAAAATAGGTGAGTATAAAAATTTGAGCCACTTTGGCAAGAGTCTGATTGTGATGGCTTCATAACTGAGTCAGAACATTTCCAAAACTGCAGGTCTTGTGGAATGAAGTGTTCCCAGTATGCAGAGGCTAGTACCTACTAAAGTGCTCCAAGGAAGAAACCACTGACAGGGTCTTGACCACCCAAGGTTCACTGATTCATTAGCCCATTTAGTTTGCTCCCACAGATGATCTACTGTAGTAAAATTACTGAGGTTTAAGTTGTATGAAAGAGAGGACACATAGTGCACCCTAATGGCAGTGACATATTTCAGCAGGATAATGAGGATAATACAGCACAGTGCAAAACTTGCTCAGGACTGATTTTAGACACCTGACTAAGAGTTTATGCTGCTGAGTTGGCTTCTAAACCTCAATCTGTCTGTGCATCTTTTGAATGTGTTGGAAAATCTAGCTTGATCCATAGAGGCCCCAACTTTGCAACTCACAGGACACTTTCTTATGGAGTGCATGTCTCAAAAAGTTAGTGCTGTTCTTGTGTAATGAGATGGGCCTACAGGATATTGCAGGTGTATTAATAAATTGTGTAAATTACACATTTCGTCACAATTCAATCCTAAATTGATTATATTAGCCATTGATCTAATAATTTAAAATTACAGTTGTGTGATTTGTTTGACAGTGATTTCTGCAGTCAGTATAAAATATGATGTCAAACTGTCTGTTACATAAACTCACACATGGAAACAAATTGTCATTAAAGGTGAAATTTACATTTACATTTACATTTATTCATTTGGCAATAGAGCAAAGTAGTCATAAGCAAAATGTGTATGTGTGTGTGTGTGTGTAATGTAAAACACCATAAATAAAAATGATAATAGTGTATAAGCTGTAATGAATATCCATTAATTTTAATTGTTACTTTGTTAGAACATTATCTGTTTATATTCCAAATCACCCATGGGTGTAACTCTACACTACAGTGGAATGTAGCCGGACAAATATATTGCAATATAATATCTTTATAATGAAGTCTTTCCAATTCTTCAACAAAACTGCAGAGAAAATGTGATATTGTGACAGCACAAAAAACAGAAGTGGTTTTGAGTTGCACAGACTTGGCTACATTAGATTACTAGCTCCAGGTTGAAACTACAGACGTAAACTCTGGCTGATCAGCTTGGGATAAGGGGCTAAGCTGTTTAAACTAGATATTACAATGAACCAATCCTTTAAGGCAACAGTCAAAAGGGAACCGAAAAGATGGAGAACTCACGTCATCCAATGATTATATGTTCTTGTCAGTCCTGTTAGCATTTTTATGTTAGCTTTAAAAAAACTCGTTAGCATGTAAACTCTCCCAGTGAAGCTAGGTTAGCATCTTGAGCCTAACATGTTTGCTAAATTGCTTCTCTAACCTTTGTTCACACACAGTTTCTCAGCTGTGTTATGCTCACTGTTTGTTTAAAACACATATCTTTTCTGGAAGTGTTTTCCTTTAAGAGCTGGTTGGTTTCTCTTAAGCATTGTGTGTGTAACTGTTCAGGGGAGGTCATATCATAGTTGATCATCAAGAATGAGGTTTACTGGAAGCAGGGGCACACATAAGGAAAGGAGGTATTGGGATAGAAGGATTCCAAGTGTCCAGCACTGGCAGTAGGCCTTTAATAATAGAATGTAATATAATTTAGGGGGTCCTTTATATTCTTCATGACGCCAAAAAATGTAAAGTTGTTCCTGCCTGCAACACGTTTGATCATAAACATTTGCAAGGTATACTGGCATTTTCCACGGTATAGAATGGGAGGTCACTTAAAAAAGTGAACTCATTGTGTTATTCTCAGAGTCCATTGCAGAAGTGCAATGTGGTGCATCCAGAAAAAAGCACATGAACGCCTCCATCAACTTGATGTGCCTCTGAGAACATCTTTCTCGAGAGGAAGTGGGACCAGTCAAGTGAAATCTGAGAGAGTGAGAAAGAGAGACATGGAGAAATGGTGGGAATGGGAACTGACTGGAGTGGGGGAAGGGAGGCTGATCAGTGGACAGCTGTTGACGATGTGGGATGGAGGGTCAGGACATAGTTTCCGGCAAGTTGTGGTGGATCTGGCTGAAACTGATGAATGTATTCACAGGAGACGCTGAGATGTTCATTAGACTCCATTTCTCCATCTCTCTGTCCTTTCAGTGCTTCTTGCTCTTTGTAAAAGCAGATACAATCAGCAATTTCTGCCAAATGGATTTAGGGTGTAATAGTGTCTGAGTAGTTTCTGTATTTATTGTCTTGACAGACTGATGCCACAGGTTTCATGATACCACTTGTTCTAGTATCAATACAGAACCCTTGAATATCGCCCTCGGCCAATTCCAACAATTTTCGTTTTTTAATAACTACTATTTTTAAATGAAGCTCACTTTTGAAGGCGGTATGAGAATACCATGCTTAACCTATTCAAACACATGTAAAAAGTGACATTGTCCAAGCAAACTAGCTGTTTTTATACAGTTCAAGGGGAATTTTATTAATATTGTTTGAGATGTCAGCACATTTGAATAATTGAAATATGAACAAGGTCATTCAAAGTAGTTTCAAGGAGTCAAAATTGTTTACAGTGCTGGTGATAGGAACCAAACATGTGCCTTGGAAAATTGTGAAATATGTTGTTTCTTGTTTAAAACATTGTTAGTGGATCTTACATTTTAGTCTGAAACATTAAATGGTGGAGGGTTACTTGCAGGGTGTTGTGAAGCTAAATAGTTCTTTATTTTCCAGGTTTAACACAATTTTACCATTAAGATCATAGCATATTCAAATCTCAGAAAACACATGTTGGTTTAATGGTGGTTTGTGGGTTTGACATTAGACCCTGGTTCATTTATCATCACATTTTTCTACTGCAAACCGTTTTACATTAACACATCACCTTTCAGTGTAATCTTAATCTGCATGATGATGCAGTGGTTAGCACTGTTGAGGTCACAAATGTGGTCCTGAGTTTGATCTTTGGGTTGCCCACATGTTTGTGGAGTTTACAAGCTCTCACCATGTCTGTGAGGGTTTCCTCCAGGTCCTCTGATTTCCTCCCACTGTCCAAAGGCTTGTGGTTTAGCCTGACTGGCTACTCTCAATTGTCCATAGGTGTGAGTGTGTTTGTGTGAAGGGTTGTCTGTCTCTTGCCCTGTGATGGTGAACCCTGCCTAGAGTCTATGTTTAGCTGGGATCAGCTCCAACTTCTCCGCAACCCAAAATAGATAAACAGATTGGAAAATGAATGAATGAATGAAATTCCCCTTTGGAAGATTTGACAAGAAACACAGTTATCAGATATTTCACATTTCACTTTACATTATCCTGTGCTGCTGTGCTATTGTAGGCTGCCATTGTTACATAATCATATCAGAGCTATTCTCTTTCTCCCACTATTCAATTCAACATTTTTTTGCTGGTATTGACTGCTATTGGCCTGGTTCCAGTACTGGACCAGTGCTATCTCTAGCTGTCGCCTTATCCTTCAATCTCCTGTGGCTTCACATAAAATGTCCCATTGGTTGTGGTGAGACGACAGAAAAAACGCTTGACTTGACCAGTGCAAGGTTCTTCTAAGAAAACCTTTCTTTTCTGTACTTTAAATTTTCATAGTCACCCTGTCCATGTCCCATCATGCACCACATTCCTTTTCCTTTTAATGCAACCTGAGTTGTCTCTCTGTGTTACACATCATATTTTCTTAATGTATTTGATTCATCCTAGAGCTGTTTCAGTCCTTGTGGGGCAAAGCCTACCTGTTTATTACAGAGTCCCATTTATAACTTTTATTTAAACCTGAAAATTGGATATTGCTATTTTTTTATTAATTATTATTTTCCCTTATAGTCCCACAAGTGGGAAATGTATTCTCTGCATTTAACCCATCACACATGCACACATGGAGCAATGGGCTGTCGTCAACAGAGGCGCCCAAGGAGCTGTGAAGTGGGGACGATACCTTGCTCAAGGGTTCATCAGTGGTGCCCGGGCTGGGAATTGAACCTGCAACATTCTGATCCCAGGGCCAATGTCCGACAAGCTAAATGTGCCCCTGAAACAAAATATGGTAAATTCAGCACATGTGGGTTTGCGGGTTATGAGTTAAAAGGTGATGCATGTCAATTCAAGTCGAGCTATATCAATAATAGTAATGCAAATTAAAAATTATACCATATAACATAACATACAGTTGCATGTGAATTAAAAATGATGAACCTCAGACCTGACACCCAGGTGCTGACAACCCTCCATCCACGTCTAAAGAAATGTTTCTGAAGTTGCCCCCTAACCACACCCCTCTCCCCCTACGTGTCAGGATATCTTGAAAAACATCTCAGTCCCTCCCCATGGGCACGTGAAACGAAACGGTGTGCGGTTCTACTGCAAACCGCAGGGTGGCGCTCTTCAAATACTGCGATAAGGAAATTACCATATCGCAGCAGAATTCAAAACAGCCGATAAAATACAAATACATTAAAAACACAATCACGTGAATTAAAAGGTTATAATAAAGCATTCCGGCAAGTGTAAGTTAAAATGATTTTTTTTAAAAAGTAAATAAAAATACACAAAGTAAACAAATTAAATTTAATTGTATGAAAAATGTATGATAATTATATTTAATTGTAATAAGATACACAACTTTTAGATTTAAAAAGTTATGATAATTATATTTTATTGTAATAAGATACACACATTTTACATTCAAAAAGTTATGCAAATTAAATTGAATTGTAATAAGATACACACATTTTACATTCAGAAAGTTATGCAAATCAAATTAAATTGAATTGTAATAAGATGCACACATTTTACATTCAAAAAGTTATGCAAATGAAATTAAATTGTAATAAGATACACACATTTTACATTCAGAAAGTTATGCAAATTAAATTGAATTGTAATAAGATGCACACATTTTACATTCAAAAAGTTATGCAAATGAAATTAAATTGTAATAA
>JBBIGC010173448.1:0-15285 GCA_037576955.1 Lepidarchus adonis
AATGTTTATCAGTACATTGCAGAAAATAATGAACTTTATCACAATATGCTAATTTTTTGAGAAGGACCTGTATAAGCCAAAAGAACAGAGCGTCATGTGTGCAGATAAGTGTTCAGCCACTTACTCATTCCATCTAGCGAGCAGGACACTGGTAGGATAACTGTTGGGATCGAGAACTATGCTGCGCTCCAGGAAGAACAGGCACAGGAAACTTGCAATGAAGGACTGCCCTAGCGTATCCTCTTTTCTGTATATAAATATTAAATTAAGAACACATAGTATAAAACACCATTAAGCAAACAAACATATTTGGAAAGCGTGTGTGCGAGTGCGCTTACAGCAAGGAGGGTTGATGCGGGTTCTCCAGCAGTTCCTCCACAACCAAACACAGCAGATCCTGCAGCACATTTGGCTGCACCGCCACACTGTGAAACAGCCATCGCACTGCCCATGGGTTCAACTGTAAAGGAAGGAAAATAGTAACTTTGTAATCCAGTAATGCTGCAACGATTCGCGGTTACGTTGCTAGAAAAGAGGTTGAAAGAGTTGCTTTCTGGAAGTACCGGTGAGTGCACGGGTTGGTAGTAGAACGCAGCTGAACGGCTACTAGATGCTTTATGGTAAAACGGCGAGAAAGACTCTTTTAGCTTTATCAGTGTTTATCGTTCTTGCATGTTGCCGGCTGTTATTAAAGCTCACTGCTGTTCGATAAAACCTCCTCAGCATCATCACATGCACGGGCTCCTCTGTGCAGGCAACAATCAACATGATGCCTAAAGCTGCCAGGAAGTATGTGCGACCATTTCTCTCGATCCATGATTAAATCTAGAGAGAATGTGACGGGTTTTATCTTGACAGTAATAATATGCAAACACCCGTATTTGTCGTAAATATGTTATTTTTTTGTTTGGTTTTTGCAAACATCTGCCCTCTTCTTATAATCAAAGATATTTGCACCACACTCCAAGCAGTCAGTACAGACACAAGATTCAAGGCAATGGCATTTTATTTAAACAGCATATTATCATTCAATGTGCTTTTTAATACGGTTTAATACACATTTTTTATTTTGTAAAATGTACAATATGAAAATAATAATGAAATAAAATAATAATACTGCTATACACAATACATTGAAGGGGGGTGTACATTCCTCACGTACACACTGGTTTCACATTTATTTTTATTCTTTACTGTATTTATTGTAATGTTGGACTGTTTGTTAACACTCAAGTCTGTGAAGGAGACATTCAAGAAAATCATTGTAATCTGTACTGTACTTATTTACAGGACAATATCCTTTATACGCCGCAGCTTTGCAATTTGTACAACCATTTCATGATGAAAAAAAATGTTCTTACATAAACCCGGAATAATATGTTAATATATTAACACCAACTTAAGAACATTTTTGTCTGGTAAATTGACCATTTTGGAGCTACAATGTATTATTATAATAATAATAATCTATTTTATGGTTGCATCATGACTAAAGCATTAGATAAATTTTATGATCTAATAAATATGAAACCATAAAATATCAAATGTAATTCAATTGTGACACCCCTGAACGTTATCAAACGTACATACCTATAATAATAGCCCTTATATGTTACATACACAAGTGCCTATAGGTAATAACATTGAGAATAAGAAAAATTTTTGTTCTGAAATTGTGTGAAAACATGCATGCAATTAGATCAACGGTTTTCAAGCAAAAAATGCAAAAAAAACAAAACAAAACCACAACTTAAGACAGTACCTTGAACGTCATGATGACCTTCAGTATGGGGCACAGCCGAGAGAGGAGAATACGTCCCGCCAAAGCCTCGGTGGCCAACAGTAACAAGGCTTGGTCTGGATAGTCCTGAGAGGAAAGACAGTAATGACAGCAGCAAGAAAGAAAAACATGCAGACATTTAGGGCAGTAAACCGTCCCAGAGAAGTGAAAAACACCTGACCCATAACAACATGAGATATTAATATGGGAATTAATCTTATTGCTTTGTTAAGTAATTCAGAGGAAGTTCTTATAATCTCACCATTTGAAAGTTTTTAGGGATCTGCAAGCGGGAAGAGCGCGTCAGCTCATTGAGGACTCCAATAGCAATGTCCCGTGTTCTCTGGAGAGGGAGTATGTAGACGAAAACGACAACAATCCAACTAATGAGCTCTTCACAAAATATTAAGGCATTGTTTCATTTCTTAACACATCAAGTCTTACTACTAGAAAGTCGAGGTTAGGCTCTGCCAAAGGTGAATTGTCCTTGGAACCATCTGGAGCAGTTGAAGAGAAGCTTGCAAACTTCAGAAATTTCACCCAGCTTTCAGACTACAAGACAGACAGACAGACGGGACTTCACACAACAGTCCTGGAAATGAACTGTATTGTTTAAATGATTCAAAGCAATGGTTCATACTTACATGTGCAAATACGTCAGTGTTAGTGTTGAAAACCCTTAGTGCAAACTTGAGCACTTCCACCCTCTTCAGCAAGTTGTTTCCTCCTAAAAATCACAGACCACACTGAACTCAAACCTTACAAACATCAATCTTGTTCGTACGTAAACCTTTGGGAATTTCATGGTTTTCTGCTTTAATTTGTAATGAAACGTGATCTGATCTTTATCCAAGTCAAAGGTGTCGACAAATATAAATGTGCCTAAAATAATAAACACAAAAAATATATAATTATACAGAATAAAAGACTGGACAGCCCCGGTATCTCTAAAAAAACAACAACAACAAAAAACCTGCACAGGCACCTGATGATTTTGTACCATCTAGTATAAAAGGTTCAAACGAAACATCGACTACAGACTACTATATGATTGACTAGGTTGTTTTTGACTCATTCATTGGTTTTTATGCATTAAAACTGTGCAAACCGAAATACGATGACAAGGTTTGTGACAATAAAAACATGCATGTATTTCATTAGTTGTTTTAGACACTTTCTCAGTGATGAAAATACTGTTTTATGCATCAAAACAAACTCGTCAACCAAGATGGCGGCATTAGCTAGCGTCAGACTTCTTACAAACTCAACAACTGTCTTAAACCTCTGGCACAAGTTCATCAGCATGTAACACTATATGGTCTTAACTGCATCATAGTCCATGTTTTGCTCTAGAGATAAAGCAGCGGCGACTTCCTGAGCTGTTTCAACTGCAGCCCGAGCGCAGGGTCCTCCAGCGGTGAGACGTCTACAGCAGAATCTAGAGCTTGGTGGCTCTTCGAGCTTGGCCCCAGCTTCTGCTGTTACCAGACTCTCAGCTCCAATGGACAATTCTCCAACTGTTCCAAAGGAGGACAAATAATAAACTGATCTAAACCGAATCTAGAAACCATGCTACAGATCGCAAATCTGCAAGCAGGCCCACACACCCACAAAAAAGTCAAATCAGAACATCCACAGAAAGGGCAAACAAACCCAAACACAACTTCAGATACGAGGACAAGCCCCCGATTAGGTCACAATGCTGTTCATGATGCCAAATTGAAAAATTTGTCCTTTTCAAATCTTCAGGTTCTTTTTGGAGTCAAATGATGGAGTGTTGAACACTTCTTTGTATGCAAAAGTTTATTAAAAATGAAAAAAATTAGAGAGAGAGATAAAGAGATGCTTCCTATGCAGCTGCCGGTGTCGCCTGACTAAAGTGTGTGTGTGTCTGTGTGTGTGTGCGCCAGTGAGTTCGCTTTATCTCCCATGTTTGGGGACATTCGGAGGTCAAGTGGCAGACATCAGCACAGAAAGTGAAAATCAACTGTGCACAGATGCACAAAGTATACTGACTGAAACGAGGAAATATGTAATACAATATACCCAAATTCCACAGACCCTTCTAGGGCCATAAAAGGAAGAAGGAGACCACCACAAAAACCTAGAGCCTTGTTTGACTTGTGATCTTTGCTTGGGACGCTTTAGACTTCAGAAGACGAAGCACACTAAAGGCTTCCTGTACATTTGTTTTCTATGTGGCGAGTCAGGCGTTGATGCCTTTTGTTTTACGTACCATTTTCTCCTGTTTGTGTTATTTAGAGAGTCAGGAAAGACAAATGTTCTTTAGTTTGTTTCTTTCTAAAAGAAAACGTTTAACATGAACATAAAGATATGATCTCAGTGTTGGAGAATCGGCTGTAAACACAAGATGTGTCCCTCCATTGTCGGTTTGAGAAGTGAGGGGAAGTGGGCGTGGTTTATGCCGTAGTCTCTCGGCTCTGATCCGGGCACTAGTGCAGTGGGAAAGCAGGTTGATTTGCGTTGGTTCCCAACTTAGGAACCGGCCAAAAACATTGAACTGACACCAGCACCGGCACCAGTGCAGTGGAAAAGGGGCATCAGTGGTGCCTGAGCTGGGACTTGAACACATGACCCTCTAATACCATGGGCAAGGTCCCAACCAATAAGCCTCTACTGCCCTTAATATGCCCACTGTGTGCAGTGTTTGCTCGTATAAATGGTTGTATTACCTTCAATAGGCACCCAGTCCAAGCTTAGCAAGGGGTCCGGTTGACTCTTGAGAACCACTCCTGAACGTGGAACGAAGTCGAGCTGTGGGGGTCTGGGAATGTCTGAAGGGGCGTGGCCTGACACCAGTATTCTGACATAGGCTTTAAACTGGGGAGAACTAAGCCGCGAGGCTGGACACGAAGAGCCACTTGTAGAGGTGAACAAGGCTTCGATTGCACTGGTATAATTACCAACCTAGACACAGAGATTTAGTTTTAACATATTGAGGGGTTTTATTAAGGTCTGTAATGCATTATAAATGTGAAACAAGTATTTATACATATTAAAACAATTAGGACGGGGCTAAACTAAAGACGTAGTTCATAGGTGATATGGTCTCACGCTGTTGAATGAGATAAAGTTCTACCTTGCACAAGTAGAGGGGGATCCAGTCTTTCATGACCTGCAGCCTTTATCACAGGAAAACCATGATCGCAAAAATGCTCATTAAAGACATGTTAATGTAAAAAAAAACAAAAAAAAAACAGGACTTACACTGGAATACAGTCGCTTTTGACAACTTTGAGATATCGTGCAAGCTCACGGTACCTAGGCAAATATTAAACAACAAATATTAAACTCAGCAAAATGATCACATCATAACATTTTACATGCAAATGTAGAAAAAAAATGTCTTTGCATCAAACATCCAAATGATACAACATGGTTGTGTCCGTTAACCAGGGTTTCTGTAAGGCTCAAAGTCTTAAAAAGTCTCAAATTTAGACTGTTTGCATGCAAACATACCAATGTTGTCAAGAATATTATCATGCAACCACAGCATTGCAGGTTTAAACACAGTAGGTCTAAGAATCAGCCAGGAGGTTTATATCGGGCAGAGCAGTTTGTGGAGAACACAGTACAGTGTGGAGGGGGCAGCATGGGGTTCAGGAACCGGACGGCTCGGAGGAAGAAGCTATTGCGGTCTAGCAGATCTGCATCTGAATTTTTGCTGTGATTTTATGATTTGCCATGTGCCTTTAGTGCCTAGTTTGTGTGTGTTGGTTCTGAATTATACTTGTTTCTAGTCCATGTGTAGCTGTAATGAGACTAAAAACAAGAATATTTGACTTTACTGACTTGTTGGTTCAGAAATTATGCATTTGCTTGTTTTCCTGGAACTTCGTCTAAACAGTCTCTTCACTCTTCTTGAGTGCAGGCATGAGCAGATACATGTGAATTATTTATTTTGTTAATTGTAGGACTCTGATTTTCTTTTATATCTCTTACTTTTTTAGCAGCGTGGACGTGTTAAATGTCATTCATAATAGTATTTAAAAGTCTATAATATAATAAATATATAAACCTGCAGAATCCCTGGTTAAAGCAACTATTTGCGATTATGAATACACCCCATCACACAAAGCGCACCACTGTGAAAGACCCTTAACCCATCCACCCATGGAGCAGTGGACAGTGGGACCTCAGTGGTGCATGGGCTGGACTTGAACGTTCTGATCACAAGGTCAAGGTCCTAACCACTGCCCACCATTGAGACAAAAATACATCAAAAAACAAAATGAATAGAATTAAATTACTTGTCTTGCTGTATGAGCTGACAGCTTCTTGCTTGAATCACTACAATTGTTTCAAAAAGAGTCTCTGATCGTCTGCCTCGGACCTGCCTCTCCCCGGTGACATTCTGGCCCTTCAACACAGCCGAGAGCAAAGGGTCGTCCCATGGAAGCACGTTTAGGCTGCAAAAAAGTGATTTAATTGTTAACTAATCTCAAACAGACATGTTCATGTGGAATCTGACACTGTAAAACATCTAATATGAACAAAACACATCATAGTTTAAAATACCTTAGAAGAGACTGTTAAGTACAAACCCTTTCAAATGTTCTATATTTTTATATGAATGTGACATTAAATTTCCAACTAAATGATGTATTTGTTTTGTAAAAATGCAATAACGTCTGCATATAGCAAAAGAAAGTGAATCCTTAGAATTTTCATATGTATACTATAGGCCATGTGGTTATATTGTGGTTGGAAATAGAAAACTAGACTAACTTCTGCTTTAAATAAGGAGTTTTCTACTTGAGTAAGATAAACACATTTCAGCATAAGAACACAATCCTGTTTGAGAAGCATGATGGAAGTGTTCAGTACTGTTCAGAGAAATTTTGGCTTGGGCAGCAATGATGGAACAATGATTTCTGGGCAATGCAGTAAGACAGCGATCCCAAACACACAAGTGGTTCTACCAAAGAATGGTTAATGAAGAAAAGTGAATGTTCTGAAATGGCCAAGTTAAAGTCCTGCCCTTAATCCAGTTACAATGTGGAAAGACCCAAAGCAAGAGGTTAATGTGAAGAAACCCACCAACATCCAAGACAATGTTCTGTTTGGAGGAATGAGCTAAAACGTCCATGTGCAGCAATAAACAACAGTTACCGCAAACATTGGGTTGCAGTTATTACTGTGTAAGAGGGTAACACCACATACTAGAAACACAGGTTTACGTCTTTCAGCCATACGCAGATATGTTATTGGATAAAATTTCAAAAATGCATTCACGACCAAATATGAAAAGCTGTATAATTTAGATTTTCTTTATGTACCTACAAAGGTTTGTCTCGTTTAAATTACGCACTAAACTATCACTGTAACCAAGTTAACGAACATTCTTGTGCGTCATTAGTTTCATAAATGGCCGTTTCATAACAAGCACTATTAAGATGGGTCACTGTCATCATAAAAGTCTAGGCCACAAACAATATGCAACTATGCAGTTGCATGATTTCCTTCATCTAGCACACCATTAAATTTAAAAAGCATTAAGAAATATTACTTTAGCTACTAGTAAAACCACTGCTGGCTCTTAGAATAATACAAACATACAATCAACTGCTCATTAGACTACTTGCTGCAAATGCATGAATAAAAGAAATGTATGTACGTGTTGAGGCTTTACCTGTTTTTGAGCCATCTACAACCAGGCGGAAGAGGAAGGGCCAAGAAAAACTGATGAAGTTGCTTCATGAATGAGGCAGGAAACTCCGAATCAACAAACAGGGTCTGCACCTTAGACGTTAGTCTGAAAGAAACAAATGCTCCATGAACAGGAAAGTTTAAAATTGGTTTATTGTATTTCCCCAATGACAGGACGTCCCACATAATAGGCTGCTCCATTCTTTAAGCCACAAACAATGTTCATTTATGTTTTAAAAATCTAAGATGAGCCGAATTTACTGATCTGAAGAAAAAGCATCTAACTTGACTCTGGAGATTTTATAGCTCTATATGGATAGACCATGTTTGAGCATAAAGAATTATATGAACATTTTGAACTGATAAAGCCGCAATGCAAGAACTACACTGCAGAATTTAAGCTCCACGTCGTCTCTTTCACAAAGCAACGTCTACAAAATCTGAGTGTGATACCGTGACGAAAGTGTATGACCGAGTCGTTCAGAGACGATGATTACACAAATTATTTTGAAGGATTTGAAGAAAGGCAAGTCTAATCATTTTTGCAGCCCATCATTGGGGAAATACGGTAGCTACAACAATTCTAAAAGATCACAGGCTTGAAAAGTGAAAACTAGATCAGCCGAATATTTACCCTATAACACACTGCGGAACTTGAGGAGCTTTGTGTTTGGTGTGTCCTTGATCTCAGAATTACTGATTTGGACAAATTGGAGTTTAGTACTCAACAATAAACTTTGAAAGGTGCACACGCCCCCACACACAGTGCTACACAATAAAATATCACGTCTACATTTAACCCATCCACACAGCGCAGTGGGCAAGTGCAGTTTAAGATTCTCACCGTTTGAACAGTGAGACAACAGTATTATATAGTATTATCAGCTTATATCTAAATGCAGAGAAGTCATATTAAACTGTATTTATGTGAACAATACCACATTCAGACAAAACACTGCAAACTATTTAACCAATAACTCAGAACAGTTGAGACACAAAGTAGTGATGGGCTGAAAACACTGAGCGTGTAGCATCACAAAGACTCGTACTTCACACGATTACACACACACACCATTACAGGATTTTCTGTTACCTCCACATCAGCCTCAGAATGACATCGGATACGTTCCCAGCCAAGTACAAATTTCTGAAAGAAAAAGAAAAAATATAGCAAGATCATCTCGTACTCAAACAGAAGGATTTTCAGAAATCATAGACGGACCGTGAAAGAGCAGGCAAGGACACTCAGGAGGTTTACCCAGGATAGGTGTGTGAGATAAAAAGCTTGACCGCCCCAAGCAGCATGACGGCACAGGTCTTCGGAGCCTGCTTCACTGCCTCGTCCAGAAATAACCGGATGTGCTCCATTACTCCAACGTAGCTACAAGACACAAAGTCAGTACAAACATTAACCTGTTACCAGAATCAAGACGCGTGTTGAGAACATACTAATACTACGCAATTAGAACACAAGTAGATCTGTGAATATATGAAGGGAATATCATATCATCAGTGTTGTGCCTTGAAAAGATATAATAAAATAATTACTAAAAATGTGAGGGGTGTACTCACTGAGATACTGTAAGCTTCAAACGTTTGCTGCTATTGACCAAAAATATTCTTTGACACAATTTACAAAGTATCACCATTTGTGTGTAAACCGATTCCAATCACTGAGAGTGAAAACTCCACATTTTCCACCCTATATGTACAAGTAAATCGCAAAAAAAGACATAAAACTACCTCCAGAAATGCTTACAGGAAATTAAAAATCTTATAATGCAAGTTAACAACAGATTTTATTCAACTTTATTTATTTTTGGTCCCGATTTTGTCATAATTTGCTACTTACACTTTAAAAATTGAAAAAAAAGGAGAAGACATTTTGTTTCAGTGTGTGCAGCCCTAAACTTACCTACATTCCACAGCTTTCGGGTTCCCAACATTACATCCCTCACAATTTGCTGTTCTGCCGTCAGCTGAGTGGGAACAGACGTGCTGGTTTGGGTTATGAATCTTATTCAAGAAGGCTGTGTACTTCAAGGCCAAGCTGCATGCAAACTGCTGCAGGAAAGCTTCTGCCTCGGACAAAAGGCACAACTCAGCTTATAGATGCTCATAAATCGTTTATAAAGTGGACTGCAGGCAACAAACACACATACCAGCATGCTTGAGGTCTGAATCCATGTCCTGGGGATTAAAAGGAAAGTTGAGCTCGGCGAGATATCCCATGACCTTTTTGTCTCGGAGCGATTTCCAGTAAACGCTGCGCTTGTGGGCATTACAGTGACAAAAGCCAGGGATGGTCCAGAGGTTACACTGCACACATGGCACAAGAGGACAGGGAAAGTTCATCACACAATAAATCAGCTACAATAAAATTCATCATGAAATTTTACACATGAATTTGCTGTACATTTATAGTACCTGGGTATTAATTTACATAAACATATTTTGCATTGTTTTTATTGGTATCTGACAATCCCATTACACAACAAACAACAAAACAGCACACATTACCATCATCAAATGTCAAGCATTTCACCAGGCAACACAATTTTTCTGTTTTGGATTCCAGCTCATTCACACAAGCACTGAAATCACGAGAACGCACCAAGAAAAAGGTTAAGAAAAATGTGAATTGGCTTCTCTTTCTGTGTGTGCATCAGGGGACGGAAGCATAATCTTCATAGAATTATTGAGTAGTTTAAGCAAATACTGTTGCTTAAAATGCCCTTGTCCATTAGGGATAACAATTAATTGCATTCTTTAGATTAAACAAGGTAAAACTACAGTAATCGCAGTAACATCTGATAAATTAGTTACTAGTGCCTCATAAAATGCTCATACTACAAATATTACATGTGCCCACTGGATTGCTTTCAATTTCCAGTTTAAAATATTTCCACATTACTGGCATTTTAACCGCACACTGAAGCTCTGTATAAACCGCACCTGTGGAAAGAGCTTGTTCATGCTCCAGATAAGTCATACATGTAAACACATTATAATTATGGATGTTCCTGTCTGATCTCAAAGATTGTATCAGTTCCGATCGGGGCATTTTTAACTGATCGGGATTGATACACTCTTTGAGATCAGATAGAGGCATCTCTGATTATCATGTGTTTAGCAGAGTGTGAAACTTAATGATACATTCCCAGTCGAAGCTTAAGAAGTTTACTTGAAAAATGGCAAATCATATTTTGAGCATCAGTTTATTGAAAACAATGCTTAAACTGAAACCGGCTGTTTTACAGCTGATCGCCACACAAAGGGCATCTACTGTCTGAAACTGTTGACCATTTTTGTAAACTTCCCTTGCCATCCATCCCCAAATTGGATTTACATCAGGGGAACATGCAGGCTGGTCCAAAAGAGTGTTATTCTCCTGGAAGAAGTCCCTTGTCCTGCAGGCTGTGTGTACTGTAGCATTGTCCTGTTGAAAAACCCAGTCGTTACCACACAGACAAGGGCCTCAGTCATGAGGGATGCTCTCTGCAACATCTGGACACAGTCAACGGCAATTTGACGCCTCTGCACCTCCTGAAGCTCCATTGTTCCATTAAAGGAAAAAGCCCCCAGACCATTATGGTGCCTCCTCCACTGTGGAGAGTAGAAAAGGTGGCATCTGCTTGTAATGCCAGTAACGCTGGAAACCATCAGACTCATCAAGAATAAAACTTTCTTCCACCTTTCAATGTCCCATGTTTGATTCTCTTTTGTAAAGTCATAACGTCCAGTTCTGTGGCGTTCAATGAGACGAGGCCTTTGAAGATGATGTTTTTTGAGGCTCTTCAGTCTCAGATGCATGTCTGATGGTTATGGGGATGCAGTCGGCTCCAGAATCAGCCTTAGTTTGGGTGGAGGATCCTCCAGTGTCTTGAACAGTCAACCGGATACTTCGGCTCAGTGCTGGTGAATTTTTTTTGTTCCATTACCCTCAGGATCATTTAAGAAATTCCAAATAGCCGTTACTGTGTCCCACCTCAGCAGCGATGGCGCTGTGAGATCTGCTTATGCAGTTCGACAACCCGACCATGTTCAAAAAGGGAACTTTTTTACATCAGAACGTCTCTACAGTGTGAACCTGACAGAAAATGGTAATGAATCCACATTTCTTTTTAAAGGCATGTGCTCCTAAGATTTATCAGCTGTGAAACAGTCTGTTTCAGTTTAAGTGTAATAAATAAATTGATGCCCCAAAAATGTTTTGTCTCACTCCAATTTCTTCTTGTAGATGTTGAAGCTCTACTTGGAAACTTGTTAAGATCCAACCATGCAACATATGATTTTATGCCATTTGTCAAGTGGTCTTAAACTTTTGATCGGGACTGTATTTCATACTGACCGCAGACCCCAGTATCAAACTGATTTGCAGCAAATTTTAAGGTATGGAAATTAGATTTTTTTTTTACTAAAATATATTGTTGATGAAACTTATTTACACCTCTACTATTTATTTTGCTGAGCACTCTACACTAAAGGAAGGTCTTATAAACCTGTTGCAGCTTTTATTTGCAGAAACTGCATCATGTCTAATGTGGGGGGGGGGGGGCACAAGAAATGTGACCAGACACATGCAAAAACATTTGGAAATGCAAATGTCCGTTTTATGATGAACTCTTGTACTGGAAGAGCAGAAAGTAACCCTAGACTAAAGTGTCTATTACATTTACAACATTAAATATTAAGAATTTCCACACCAGCCCATCCCTTGTTGCACCACACCACAAACTCACCATGGAGGCCAGATTATCACACACATAGCAGAAGCACTGCTCACAGTATGCTGCATTATTGTCCTCAGGCCCTGAGACGACACCCTCCGTACGGCTGTAAAACAGGAGCACACACAACGGGGCTCTTTCACACAAACACCATAAAAACAGAACATGGGCTCATGAAGCTGCTCAGAGCTGATCTGGGTTCAGAACTCTCTCCAAACAACTATGACATAAGAAACAGATCCTAGATCAGGGTCTGGGTCAGTAATCTTACCAGAATGGGATGGTGCAGTCATATCTCGCATGAGGCAGAACATGAGCTTTCTGTGAGTAAGTTATGGACAAGTCTTCATCCAGAATTTCGCTGCTCTTCGGGGCTGCCGCCACTGCTGAGAAAAACAAAGTACAGGGGTCCCGGGTTATGTTGTACTCAACATACAGCGATTTTTGGTCACATCACCAGCATTATGTTTTTTTACAGAGAACTAGTTGGCAAAACAGAGTGGATAAATTCATGCAGCGTCATGCCGTGCTATACAAGGAAGACGGCGTTGTTCATTTGTCATTTTGGATTGCGCCTCATTTGCTCTGCTTTTTTGGAAACATTATGGCTCCCAGGTATAAGGCAGATTCTTCTAATGGCAGAGCTTTAGTTTCCATTTCTCAAGACCTTTGCTCTCTCAAACCTTCACAACCTTATTGTTGCTTAACATACTGCTGGTTCCAGAGGAATTTCTAAACTACTGAAGGTTCCAGTGAGCATTGCTGGGACCATCATCCAGAAGTCAAAAGAACATCACTTTATCATCAGCAAAAATCACATTACATCGCAATCCGAGGATCACCCGCCATAAGTTGAGGAGCCCCTGTATATATTGTGAACAGTTTTCCCTCCATAAATATAACTTCAGGCGCTTGCTACAAGACTAGAAGGCTTAGATTGAGAGTCAATGTTTAGATTCCCAATTTATGTGCGTTTCCCACCTTTGTTCTCCTCGTTTTCTTCCACAAGGAGGACGGAGGAGTCGTCGTGACTCGTCACGCAGTCGTCTTCGTCGTCGCTCAAAACAATAACACAATTTGGCTCCATCGCAAAACTCAAGTCAACCTCCCGACTTTTACCCCGAACCGATGCCGTGTGCTCGGTGGAACAATACACCCAGACAGGAAAAGAAAATGTGAAGAAAAAAAGGGACAAAATTAACTAATGTCGCGCGCCTCAGGAGGAAGCGACTGTTAGCAACAATGCTAACTCCGTTCACCTGAGGGGTTCGGAGTGAACACGCACACGCGATGTCAACACCTCAAATTACAACATGAAAACGCTTCAGCTTCATGTCGAGTTCATCTCAAGGCCGCGCAAAGACCACAAATGTCCCCACATTGTTTGCGAGGCATGACAAAATCAGCAGAAACTACAGCCCTTTCCCCGCACCTTCAAACTTTTGCGCGTCCAGCGAAACAACTCTTCCGCTAAACACCGGAAATGACGTAAAACAACACGTTACTGAACGGCGCATGCGTGGAACTTCGACATACTCAGGAGTCGTGACGTTACTTGTCTTAACTTTATGACACAGATGAATAAGTTATTTATTAACTGCCCATTTAACATAACCTACAGATATTCTAACACTGTCTGTCTATTTTAAAACTGTCACATTATTAAAGCAAAGCAAATTTCTGAAATAACCGTAAAAAACATTTTTATTCATTTATGTATTTTAATTTACAGACAATTTATGTTAGTTAATAGTACAGCAATTACTATTCTCTGTTTTCTGCCATGTACACTTTTTTAAGCTAATACATTTCCAAAGGTGCTATTGACATGTAATTCTTACCAGATGTCAATAACAACCATCCAATCCACACATGCAAAGAAGAAATCAAACCATTTATTTCCATTCATTATGTGTAATAAAATGGTATTACTCAGGGAAAAAGTATTGAGCATATGAAGGAAGATGCAAAAAGGCTGGAAAGTCATGACAGCAGCTAAAATCTATCAGTAGTTAGAAATCAGTCCTGCCACTCAGTGCAAATTAATATCAGCTGGTTCAGTCCAACTGATGCCGATAAAAGGCGTCTCATTACCAAGGTATCACACAAGAAACATCTCATGATGGGTTAAACCAAAGAGCTCTCTCAAGACCTTCACACACTTATTGTCGCAAAACACATTGATGGCTTTGGTTCCAGAAGAATTTCTTAACTACTGAAGGTTGCAGTGAGCACTGTTGGGGCCATAATCCTTAAGTGGAAAGAAAGTCATTTCACCATAAACTGGCCATAACCAGGTTCTCTTGCAAGATTTCAGACAAAGGAGTAAAAAGAATGATCAGAAAAGTTGTCCAAGAGCCAATGACCACTAGTGGAGAGCTTCAGAAAGACCTGGAATTAGCAGTTACCATTGTTTCAAAGAAAACATTAAGTAATGTACTCAATCGTCACGACCTGTCTGCATGGCCACCATGCAAGACTCTGTTGCAGAAAAATCATGTTGAATCATGTTTAAAGTTTGCTGACCAACATTTAGACAAGCTTGTGAAATACTGGGAGAATTTAGTCTGGTCAGCAGGAACCACCTTTTTAAGGTCACACAGCATCTCTATAGGATTCAGCTCAGGACTTTGACTAGGCCACTCCAAAGTTTTTAATTTAGTTTTTCTTCAGCCAATCAGAGGTGGACTTGCTGGTGTGTTTTGGATCATTTTCCTGCTGCAGAACCCAAGTTCATTTCAGCTTGAGGTCACGAACAGATGGCAGGACATTTTTGGTAGACAGCAGAATTCATGGTTCCATTTATCACAACAAGTCTTCCAGGTCCTGAAGCAGCAAAACAGCCACAGACCATCACACTACCACCACCATGTTTTACTTTTGGTTCTTTTTCTAAAATCCTGTGCTAATTCTATGCCAGATGTAATGGGACACACGTTCCAAAATGTACAACTAATTGTAGTTCTGGACAATCCTGGGTTCACCACTGTTCCATGTTTTCACAATTTGTGGATTACATTTACATTAAATTTTACATTTACAGCATTTGGCAGACGCTCTTATCCAGAGCGACGTACATGGTGAACGGTTGGGGGTTAGGTGCCT
>JBBIGC010173463.1:0-15280 GCA_037576955.1 Lepidarchus adonis
AATGTGAGAAGAAGAAGCTTATACTGAATACGGTATGATATGGGGAGCCAGTGAAGTTTGTGGAGAATGGGGGTGATGTGTTCTGATTTTTTGCTGAAAGTGAGAACACGAGCTGCAGAGTTCTGCACGTACTGGAGCCTGGCTAATGTTCTAGATGTTGTCCCACCCACTAGCTAAACTAGCTACACTAGCGCTACCTGTTGTTTATGTGAATGTGATATGTCACATGAAGCTCCATCACATCGTTTCGAACTTTCTCCAACACAACAACATTGGACACCCATGTATGTTAGCACCACACTGTTGTCTTCTGGCCAACACGGAGATTGTTGCAACAGTTGGGTATGCGGGACATTGTGAGGTAAAGCAGTCCCCACATACACCACTCTGAATGACACTGCTTACATTTCAACAGTTAATTTATGCAGATGTTTTGAAAAATCTACAGAAATTTAATTGGAGATGGCACCATCGCACCATCTTTTTTCCAATATTAATGTTGACCTGTACCTATTAGATATTTTAAAACTATTAAGCGTTAAAAAGAAATGTTTTTAATTGAAGCACTTCACTAAAAGTAGCCTTTCATACTCCAACTACTTCAGGGGTGGCTCGGTCCTGGTGTGGGATGGTGAGTAGAACCAGGTGTGTTTAACCAGGTATATTTGAAAAGCTGTGCTAGACACACACAGCTAACGTCATCACACAGTGTGTGTGTGTGTGTGTGCTATTCCTGGCTAGATTAACTGCAGAATTTGATAAAAGTTTGTTCCATTTGTTTCCATCTACTGTTTTCTGCCTGTCGGTCCGATACTGATTCCGATCAGTGTCGTCGCTAAACTGGCTCTAGATCCCTCACGTTTCATGTTGGAACCTTTTCTTTTTAAACACTGAATCCTACACTGAAGTCTGGAGTCCCGATTGAGGGGATCAGGCCTGGGAATTGACTGTTCAAGCATTTAGAAGGTTGCTATAAGGAGCCAATGTAAAGTATATATAGCAGATGCTTTGCAGGAAATGATGATGATGTAGAATGTAACTGATTTTGAGTTTTTGTGGATGTTATTAACTGTATACTGCCTACTGCTCCTGTACTTCCCTGCACTTAATAATAATTATAATAATAACAGTAATTATCATTATCATCATCTACCCCTTTCAGGTTTTTTTTACTAAATGAAAAATGGTCAAATGTGCTACTGAAATGTGAAGTCATTTGGACTGCACAGCTTTGTATTGTAAATAAAATTTTAAACATTTATTTAATACATGTATTTATGCATTCATTTGTTCAAGTTGTTATCATAACAGAGCATTTCCAGTCCAAATTCTTATGATTTCTTATTACCTTGTAGATTCCCTTAATGTCATCTTTCACTCTTAATGTTCAGTTCCAACACATGCGCGATAAGTGATGATATCTTAGCAGATATTTACTTAGAATATAATACTGGTTTTGCACAGATGTTTAGATATGACATATGTTTCAGAATGATATGTAATAAATAGAAATAAATATCAGTTCAGTTCATAAATGTTATATTTTTGTAATCCAGGTGGATATTTTCCCAATTTTGCATTAAAAATGTTTTTTTTTTGTATTGGCATTGGCTTTTACATGGAAAACAGATCCCACATCTGTCACGATTTGGGTTTAAAGGAAGTAATCACGCTGGTGAGTCATGAACATTTATTAGATGTGAAACACTGAGTCAGGGTTAAGCACATTTAAACAGATGACATGTAACTGAACGACAAACTGACAAGAATGGTAAGAACCAATGCAGGACAAACCAAAAAGCAGGGTATAAATACACATGACAATAAATAACAGCTTTGACGGGGGGAGACACAAAGCTGAAAGGACCATGTGACAACATCCATGTGTAACTAGTGCTAAACAGGCCACGATCACAACATCAGTGCAACCCTGTATCTTAGTGAAGTATCATGTGGTATTGGCAGGCAATTGCTTCAAACAGGATTCTGATAATTAATATACTCTTATTAATCCTCAAGGGGGAATAATTCTCACCATTTTACCCATTTGAAGTGAACACACCCAAAACCCTCTGATGAGCCCCAACACTTTTGGTAAAATAATCCGTTCACTGATGAGACAAACGTTTTTGAAAGTATGGCCCCCTGTTACATCTAACATAAAAAAATTGCACAGGATTTCATAATAAGAGCATGGTGGTGGTAGTGTGATGGTCTGGCGTGTCATAGCTGGGTCAAGACCTTGTCGGTGTCGACAATTGATGGAATCATGAATTCTACTCTGCAAAATGAATGGTTTGGAGTTGTCTTGTGAAAGTCCAGACTTAAATCCAATTGCTTTGAACTTAAACAGGCTGTTCATGGCTGAATAAAAAAAAGGGGGCCCAAATTCCTCCACAGCAATGTGCAAAACTCTTGAAAAAAAACCGTTTGGCTGCAGTACATGCCGCCAAGGGTGACACAAGCAGTTATATTTATTATATAGATTAGATTTATTTTTTCACATAGGGCCAAGTAGGTTTGGATAGCTTATTTTTCTTACATACAAACTGCATTTGTATTTACTTGGGTAATCGTGGTCTAATATTAACATTTGTTTGATGATCTAAAAAGTGTCACAAATATGGAAAACAAAAGTAATCAGGAAAGAGACAAGTATCACGGTATCACTGTACTGTTTATTAGTGTTTGTGTCTTATTGGATGCACAAATTCAGTGTTGATAGCTATTTGTCTGGCTGATAATGGCTACCCTTGCTAACAAGTACAACAGAGGTTTTCCTGACGGGATCTTAAGTTTTCCAACTTTTTTACTGGAACACAAATTCAGTATTTTGGGTGTGATGTCTTTCTCAGGACCAAACAACCAGCCATCAGTCTGACAGCAGGGTTTCCTGTGTTGATTTGTTTCAGACAATGAGCAGACGTTAGTGTCGTCCACCCACCAACCGCAGCAGAAGTATCTGACCTATAGAATTAGCATGACTGGCTATGTTCTAGGCTACAGCGCTAACATGAACCCAAGTTTGGCGAGCTATAGATGGAGAAATGCATACACCTGACACTTTGTGCATTGTGCTGAGGGCGAGAGGCAAGGTTGGCGGCTAAAAGAGGTAAATATCATGGGAGGAAATCTGTTCTGCAGCCTTTAATGGTGAGAGGCGGCTTTGGCGAACTGACAGGGGCGAGCTAACAGGGCTTTTCATATACTGGATGTTTTCTCAGGTTGCTAATCTTTGTATTTCAACTCAATAAGGATCACATTTCATAAATCCACCATCACTAAGTCCAAAGTCAGGCTGAGGTCCAAAGATGCAGGAATCTGATTGTATGAATGGAGGTTAGTGAAACTGAAAATTGAAATATAGATTTTAATGATTTTGTAAAATGAATATATAGAGAGGATTCTGTGAAACAAGCCTTCATGACAATGCTGTACATTTTCCCATAGTAGAACTCAGACTTCCTAATATTTACAGCTGCCAGGAGGGTTTGCTGTGGTGTTGGACCGTCCGCAAGCTTTTCCCAAGTGAGAATGGGAACACGGGAACACGGGAACTCCAGTGCGGCTGATCACACTACTGAGTGCACTTCCTCTCCAACAGGGAGCGATTAGGGACACGACCTTGCTTTTACACGAGTTTGACGTGATTGGGTAGGAAAAAGCCTGGGCGCCGCCCTGTTTCCTTCCGCACACAGCTTTTCATTGGCCAGCCCCAGTGTCGATCACGTGTCTGGGCCGTCCAATGAGCAAACTCGTGGCGTGTTTTCTCTCTTTGCCCAACCGCATTGCAACCAAGTTTGCAGTGATACAAATCCATCCACATTCACGGGACACTTTCTGCTTCGCTCTTGTTTACGAGCTTCGTAATCGGATAGTGTCTTTGGCCTCGTGTCTCGAAAACAAAAAAGAAAAAGCAGGTCAGGTTCCAGCTCGTGGTCAGGCGCGCGCTTTCTCGCCCTCTCTTTCTGGAGACCATTCCTTGCTTGTTTTTCTAGTTCTGGAAACGGTTGGAGTTTAGCTGTTGTGCTTATATATAGCTTGTTTATTGTACTGAAACTGTTGTAATAATCCTATTAGTCGTGAATGATCGTTTTGCTCCTACAGCAGCAGTAGGTGAGAGGTGGTGTTAGTGGAGGCTTCCAGTCATCCAGGTTATCCAGGTCACTGAGGTGTGAGTTGTCTAGATGTTGTGCAGCTCACTAAACTTGTGTTGACAGCTCTCTGTTTGTTTTCGTGGCTGTTTCTCCAAATTAGTGCTGTCCTACAGGACACTTCCTCTAACTGGTGTGGGTAAGTCTGTCCCCCCAACCCTCCAAGAAGAGCTTCATGTAAACTTTGACTTTTTCTAGACATCTTAGGTTTTCCACAATTGGCTAAAGTTATTTGTATCACTGCATATTTAGTTGCTCGTTTTGTGCAACCAAACTCAGAAACATCTAATTTCTGTCTAAAAAAATGCCTCGCAGTCGAGCAGGTCCTCATAAGTTCTCTCTGTCTCATCCCCAAACCCCCAAGCTGTCTTATGGTTCTAAGTCCAAAATGAATGTGGGGAGAAGTGGCTACCGAGTCTTCTCTGCCAACTCCACACCAGCGTGTACTGAACTCGCCAAGAAGATCACAGAGTAAGTACCCAAACTTCTGTATGGTGCATTTTCTCGTAACTGTGGATAAAACGTTGTCTTTCCCCGGCCCAGCTTCATATCACCAACCTCACGGTGCAATATACAGTATATAAAGTACAATCACTGCAATTTACTGCATTTTTACTATAATTTATCCTATTTATCTTATATTATTTTACTGCTATTCATTTAAAAATCAGTTTACATTTGTAGTTTTTTGTTGCCATTGTATTTTTTATGACTTTTGTAATTTTTACCTTGTATCTTTAGTACTTTTATATTTATTACCTTTGTATTTTTATTAGTATAAGATGTATGTAATTTTTTGTCACTGTCTCTATGTTGCAGTAGCTACAAAAGCAATTTCCTTAGGGACAGTAAAGTTTTTCTGATTTTGATCCCACCTCTTTTCCAAAATTTAATAGTTTTATAATTTAATAATTCAATGGTTAAGATGTATTGAAAGTCTTCTGTTTTCAGAACCAGGCACCTGGTTTGTCTAAAAGCTCCTCACACAAAGTTCTAACATTAAATAGTTATGAAGATGCTGCCGGGTTCCTGAGACATTGTTTTACCAGAGTTTGGAGACACGCTGTCAGGTGTAATGGTCTCCCAACGTGAATGAGTTTTCTTTAGTTTAGATTCACTATTTTATCATCCTCACAGTTTCATAGAAACAAACAGGAGACACCTAGAGCTTCACTGGGGGGTTTGGAGAGGAAAAATACTTGAGTTATGGATCAATCTATGGAATTCTCCTGTAAACTCTAGGCTAATTATTTACATAGACATTGATATTGAGTGTTATTAGCCTGAAACTTCTGTAAATTTTTAATAAACTATTAGGTAGTTATGAGAAATGGGGCTGAAGTTTGAACTCATTGGGTTTTGCAGTTTAAAGAGTTAAAAAAAGAAGACAACTAGATACTGAGTCTGTTTTTGTTAAACTTGGGAGAAAAAACACATTTTCATCAAAAATAATATGATTTAAGAATAATATTCCCTTTTTTTTTACTGTGCACTTGGTCTAATCTCTTGTTTTATGAAGTTGGTCAGGGTTTTAGAACTACTGACACACAATCTATTCAAAGAGGTCTAGTGTGCATATCTTAACCCTGTAATATTACCCCCATACCTTCGGGATGTTGGAGGATGAATGGTTGTCTGCCTGAGTGACCATGAATCCACCAGTTTAAAACACAAACGTGTGGCATCCTGTGTGAGAACGACACTTAATTCTTTATTAAACCGTTAAATCACACGCTTATTATTCAGCTGTTATTCTTGAGACAGATATTTCCTAACAATGGTAAATTGTTCAATCATTACAATGCAATTAATATGCAAGTTATGCAGCTGAGCAATTTAAGTAATGGAATGTAAAGGATTTTAAATGTGGAACTGGATTGTGGTGAACACATTTTTAGTCTAGAGCTGAGAATAGACTCGAAAGCAGACCTGAACTACTGACCGTCCTGAACTACTGACCGTCCCATTTCATTGATGTTATCTGTAAACATTGTTAAAAGTTTTAAATGTATTAGTTTTTTCTCATCCATCCAATCTGTATATAGATATTTAGCTGCAATAAAGCTTGCTTTTAAAGAAATTGTTATTGTTATGGGGTTGTCACAAAAACCAGTATGTTTGCAAATATCTGTCCAGTTCTGGCCACAGCAGTTTAGCCCCGTCCATTTATGCTGAAGTTGTAAAGCTGCCCGGGTTGCTTTTAGAACTAGGCACAATACAGGACAGCCAGTGAAAACAGGTCATTAACATATTTCAGTCCTGAAGGCACAGTACCAAACAGAGCCTTAATTAAGGGCTAAAGACAGGTTTAGTTCTGACTGCTTGTGATATTAATGGGGTGGTGGGGAAATACATATTTAACACTTGCACATGCCTGTTCCATTATGTGAACCAACAAAACTGCCATGCCCACAAAAATTATCCTTGTCTAACCACCCAAACCTGACCAGCCAGTGCCAGTTTCATGTGAGTGGGCACAATTTAAGAAATGTTTCTTCTAATCAACAGGGCTGGCTTGTGCAGTTTGATCTGTCTCATAACTTTTGTCAATGGGGTCGGGGTGCTAACCATTACATTTATTTTAAAAATATTATTATTATTATTATTTTTTTTTACATTTGTTGCTTCTTGGCCTGAACCGGCGATATTTTCTAGTAAGGTCACCCTTACTAGACTGACCTGAAGACTGACCTCACTCCACTTGCAGATTATGGGTTGACCTGCACTTCACTGGGCCATGTGAAATATTTTTATATTTTTAGCTGCATTGAAATGACTGATGTTTCTGACTGTGGTCAGTACATGTGGGTGAAGATATTTTTGGAGCTCTGGGTCCTAAGGATGTTAACATAATAGAAGTGTGGCCTCAATTTTGGCCCATTTCACAGTTGTTGGTTTGTAGAATCTACTTGTATTAGCTACACTCTAGAAGGAAAAATGGGCTGATGAAATTGTTCAACTCTTAAGTGGGTGATTTGGAGTTTATAGGAAGCATGGGTGGGCAGAGTGCGGGCTCTTGGTGCTGACTCGCAGCACTACCGTTATGGTACACTGCAGTCTGCCTCGTCTGTCACTACCTCCAGCCGTCTCCTGTCAGCAAAGCCCCAAAATGGAGGCACTACGGGAGTACAGGAGTACCATTTATTTCGAGTCAGGACCTTTTCTGGTCTGCACATTCCTCGTTTTTTCCCCTGAACCCACTTGTCAAAGGCTAGGTAATTAGCTGGTGAGTTTAATCAGGTGTGTTAGAGCAAAAACAGCAGTACACTGCACTGTAGGGGGCCAGAAACCGCCACTGAATACAACTGCAGTACGGTAGGCCACTGACCCCAAAGTGCTTTGTCCACTAACTGTGATTCAGCCAGTTGCCATAGGTCACTGGCCCCCTTTTCTACAGGATATTCAAAAAGACACCAATACACAAACAGAACACTTGTGCTTTATTTATGCTTCTGTATTAAAGTCCTAGGCACCTAAAGTAATTTATCTCTCATGTGTTTCTGCTTGTAAAGATACTATATAGTATTAGAATATATTTATGATGACCCAGTTAAATAGCTTTTTCAATATAATGGCACTGGATTTACAGTATATATGTAGTATTGTTACTGACCATTATATTGCCACTTTTTAAAAATCATTTTTATTCATTCATTCTTGTTATTTTACATAATTTGAACACTCCAGTCAGCATTTTTGAGGAATGGACCAAACAAATTTTTTTGTCTCCTTTAAAGTTACTGTTTTAAAGAGATGAGTTTTGTGAAAACATATTGTAAGTAACCTGGACAAGGTAGGTAACCTCCGTAAATAATAGAAAAAATGTCCTAGTAAGGTAGTAAAGTTGTTCAAATGCCTCTTATATCATCCCACTCAGAAGCCAAGCGAAGGCCAGTCCAGTCTAAAGTGAGGCTCATGTTCACACAAGCAATGCAGACAGGGAGGCACAAACAGTACACCATAGTAAGCTAATTCTTTAGTTTAATGAACACTGGGAGCACAGAGTTGTTCAAACTTACTCTATATACTTCCGTTTAAGGATGCCCCACAGATGTTCAGTAGGGTTTTTGGTCTGAATACATGCTTGGCCAGTCTTTCTTTAGCAAGGCAGTGGTCACCTAGGAGGTGTGTTTGGGCTCTTTATCATTTTGGAATACTGCCCTGCAGCCCAGGGGATCAGGCTCTGCTTCAGTATGTGACCGCACATGTTGGCACTCCCACCACCATGCTTGACTGTAGGCAAGACATACTTTTCTTTGTACTCCTTACCTCGTTGCCACCACACACGCTTGACACCATCTGAAGCAAATCATTTTATCTTGGTCTCTTCAGACCACAGGACATGGTTCCAGTAATCCAAATACTTAGTCTGCTTGTCTTCAGCAAACTGTTTGTGGGCTTTCTTGTGCATCATCTTTAGAAGAGGTTTCCTTCTGGGATAACAGCCTTGTTGACCAATTTGATGTGCGGCGTATGGTATGAGCACTGACAGGCTGACCCCCAGCCCTACAACCTCTGCAGCAATGCTGGCAGCACTCATACGTCTATTTCTAAAAACACGACCTCTGGATATGATGCTGGACATCATGCAGAGCAACTTCTTTATTCTACCATAGCAAAGCCTGTTCTGAGTGGAACCTCACCTGTTAAACTGCTGTATGGTCTTGTCCACTGTGCTGCAGCTCAGTTTCAGTGTGTTGACAATCTTCTTATAGTATAGGCCATCTTTATGTAGAGCAACAATTCTTTTTTTCAGATCCTTAGAGAGTTCTTTGCAATGAGGGGCCATGTTGAACTTCCAGTGACCAGTATGAGAGAGTGTGAGAGCAATAACACCAGAGAGGGAAAATGGCTAATTGTGCACAATCTGGGCATTTTCACTTAGGGGTGTACTCACTTTGGTTATCAGTGGTTTAGACATTAATGGCTATGTGTTATTTTGAGGGGACAGCAAATTTAAAAGTACTGTGTTATACAAACTGTACACTGACAACTTTACATTGTCTTATCTTCAGTGTTGTCCATTGAAAAGATATAATAAAATATTGTATAAAATGTGAGGGATGTCCTCTTTTGTGAGATACTATATATCATAATATTTGTAACTAATTTGACCTTGAAGTTTGCAAAAAGATGAAACAGAAAAGAGTTTACACTAGGCCTGCAATATTAGCTCATAACAAAAAACCTACATTAATAAAGACTATTTGAGTTATGAGCTAAAATTATTGTCTATAATTTCAATGTTTTGCAGAATTATAATAAGCAGGCTTTTATTGTCATTTCAACCTTACACAACAGACATGGAATCAAAACAACTCTCCTTTAGGACCACGGTTATAAAAATTAATTAATTAATTTAATAATTAACACTAATTTATAATAATACGTAAATGTTCTTATTTATCACTAACTAATAATTAGCTATTCAACTGAACTGAATCCAGTTTTGAGCCAAAACACCCATGAGGTTCAGATATAAAGAGAATAAAGGGTCTGTAATGCATCAGGAATAGATTTCAGATCCCTGGTTTACATGCTTATAGTACGTTCACAATCATTTTGTTGATGATGTTTAAAAGCCAAGGTTGTCTGTTTTAAACACTGCTACCCTACAGCAGAGTCAGTGTTGCCCTGGCCGACATGTCACCACCGTTTAATATTGCACTGGAACACAAACAGCAAGAACCCACACAAAGCAGCCAAATGATCTTCTCTAATATCCAGCTCCCTTCTTAACTGATTGGGAAGATCAGAGGGGGACACTGAGCAGACATGTGCAATAACGAACATATTATGGCTGCAAAATCTGCCATTCAGTAGCCTTTGAACTGTACAGCAGCATAGACTGTATGCTGATTTATGATCAGGTGTTTAGTCTCATTTTATACTGAACAGAATTTTAGTCTTTGTTGTGATTTGCAACCAGAACCAGAATAAAATGTCACAAACTACAATTTACTCCCAGGTAAACACAAAGGAATTTGGTGCCCTTGACTTCCACGGCTGAGGCATCAGTTTATAGTAGACAGTTGGTATGTTACTTTTGTGACATCATAAAAATAATGATTGGAAAACGAGCTGTTTTGCAGCTTAGTTTTCATATATGAACTGTATGGATGAATGTACATTTTAAACTTTAACAATTATAACGTCTATTTGAATCCTTTTTAATTCCAGAAAAGTGATACGCTCCCTCTCAATACATTGAAAGGCATCACTCTGATACAAAGTGCGCCACTGATTTCTGCTTTTTTACAGTCTGCTGCAGAGTTAAACTGATCTAGACTGAGCTCAGTAGGCAGTTGTTTCTGGTTCCATGTGCTTTCTTTCTGTCCACATGCTGTGATAGGACCCCTTGGCTAGGGGGAAATCAGTCAGGGCAGTTCACTGCTGTATAACCTCTAAGGGGGTTTGTCAAAAGAGGGGCTTTTGAGTTGCGCTGACTGCAAATGTTCTCACAGCTTTAAAGACTCTGGGCGGTTTTGCTTGCAGAATGCAGTGATGGCATTAACTGAGAGAGAAAAAATGTCCTAATTCTTGGATGAAGAAACGACTGCAATGAAATGTGTTTGGAATGAGCAAACCAAACATATGCAGCTTGTGCTGGGCATACACTGTGAACATGATCAGGCCTGATCACCTGAACAAAAAGACTTCTTAACTTGTTTTTTTTTTTTGACAAAGCATTTTTATCAAAATAATAAAATCAAAGGCCAGATTTACTAGGAATATGTTCATTGGACATTTATGCTGATTCCTATACATTAAGCATGATATATTTTCAAGTATGTTACTGAAGGAACCTCAGAATAATAACCACAAACATACATGAACAATTTGCAGCTTTTTAAGGGACTATCACTATTGATTTAATTAAGAATTGAGCAATCTTTCAAAATTGTTTCCATTTCAAGCTAAAAAAAATAGTATTTATAAATTAACTAACTAAATTAACAATCTTCATAGCTTGCACACTATTAATTGTATTCTCTATTAACAGATGCGGATGCATTTTATGTGGGTGGTTAAAAATAATTATGAAATGTCATAATTTCAGAGCTTCATAGTTGGCAGTTTGGTGGATTGTATAAACCACTTTCACCTCAAATACAAAGAAATTATATTTTTGGTGCAAAAGTTTTTGACTGGGTGAAAAATAAGTTAAAAAAAATCACATTAAAAAAGTGTTTTTATTAAAAAAAAAAACACCAAAAAACATGGCTGCATCCAGTAACCGCACAAGTACAGATTCTCCAGAGCAGCTAACAGCAAAAGAAGCTAGTGCACGGTTTTCTACAGGGTGGGAATATTTTATTCATAGATTATGTTGGTTTGCAGACTACACCGTGGAGATGACGATAAAATATGTTTCTGTTAATTTTTTTCTGTTTCTTGCTCAGGAATGTTACTTTATCAAACCTCAACACATTGATGTTAGTAGGAGTGTAACGCTGCATTAGTTGGTGTATTTGTTACAAATGCAGCACTGAAACTAACATTAATCTTCGTCTACAGCCGTTATCAGTCCGCACGTGTTAAGCTATAGTTTCTATTCACTTCATGTGGTCAGGTTCCATGACTCCCTCACTTAGACGCCACTGTAGGTGTGGTCTTTTCTGATTAGATGTCAAACGTGGCTGCTTTTTCTCAGTCCTTTTATTTGCACTTGATTTTTATTTTTATTTTCCTCCTGGTGACTATTATTTTGCAGAACTTTGTTCACCTAACTTGATTTCATTTTGAAAATATTTTTGAGGAGGAGTGCTCTGCAGAGCAGCATTAAAGAAATGTTTTAATGAACGTTGAAATGTTATTAATGTTTTGTTATTCATGTATAAATGGTTACATTCACTGAGCAATGGAAAAATAAGCAGCAAACAAAAATGAACAGAGATAATAATAATGATGATGATGATTATAATGTAGAATTAATGGATTAAATTATTAATTTAAAAATTGTTGGCACAGCAATATCAGAGTGAAAGTTAATGTTCAGATAAGGAGCCTGACTGAATTTGTGGGGGTAATGACAGCGGTGAAATTGTATATTTTAGCCATAAATCTTTTAAAATCTTTTGTTTAGCAACATTTTTAGTGTGAATTTTGCTGCTTTAGCAAAAAAAAAAAAGTTTCTGTTCCATTGCTAACACAACAGTCCAGGTTTGTTTTCATCATTTATTTGCTAGTTTTTTTGTTCCAGCTTAAATAATGAAGGAATTAGAATATTGCATATTTTGTGGTGGACTTAATTTAAAGTCAGGCTCAATTTAAGGCATAACCAAATAAAATTGGAACTGCAGCTTTAAAGCTGCCATAACTTCAGTAGCCATGTGACTTGGGATGGGAAACACGGGGTCTTTCATTGATCCGATACATGGTCCACGATAACAATCTCATCATGATGCAGCTATTTTGCAATAATCAATATATTGCAAGACAACGATAATATCGATACATCACATTATTATTGTATAATAAAGGTTATACTTATTCTGCTTTTATTTATTTTTGCCATTTGAAATTATGAGAATGATTTAAATCATCTTAAGGACCACAGAGACACTTGTCAAGAACTCCTCCTCTTTAATTACTAGAGTGCTAAGCTATTGGAAAGCCTGCAGGACCAGTCCTGCGCCTGTTGTATTTATGAATCAAACCGAGGCAAATCAGCTTATGTGCTGTTCATCTTGGAGAACAAGCTGGAACTGTGTAGTTTTGTTTAGAGTTTGCAATCCTGGCTCCTGACACTTCTCACAGCCAGCTGAAATAAGTGGAGGTGTTAAGAGCCGTCCTGTTTTCACTCTACATATTCAAGATTCAATTTATTTGTCACATGCATGGTTATACAAGTATGGCCTAGTGAAATGTACCCTGAACATTCCTGAGACTGTTGCTGCTGTAGCCAAACCAAACTGACACACCTGATCCAGCTAATCAAGGTCTTCTGCATTATTAGAACCTGATGAGCAAGGTTCTGGGTGAAGCTTTCCTACAGAGCTTCAGGAGCTCCCCACACAAAAAAGGATGTTCAAAGTATATTTCAGTGTTAGTATATTTGGAAAACTAATACCTCATCTCAACAGGCATTCCACTAAGTGAGTTTGGCTATAGGCATCATTTACATAATTTATAATTTCCCCACCACTTTTTCCCTACCAAGTGATCTGGCCTTGTTATATAAGGATTGACATTTCTCTGGATTCCCTGAAATTTTTTACAGTATTATGTGCTATAGATCAGCGGTCCCCAACCTCCGGGCTATGAACCGGTACTGGTCCGTGAACTGTTTGGTACCGTGCTGCACAGAAAGAATAAATAACTTACATTGTTTCCGTTTTATTTATTATCTAAGTCTGAACAGTGTTTTGTTTCAAAAAATGACTGAAGTCTCTCCATCACTTCTGTCTATGACTCACTCTTGATGCATGTTAAGATACATTAACGCTAATATTAAACCTCACACACTAGCATAATGAGTAAAAAACATTTTTGGAAAAGTTTAGGAATGTTTAGGAATGACCAGAGAGCATTATGGGGCAGAGAGGAGGATGTTACTCTCAATGTTGTCGCATTTCAGGAGGATGCTGCTAATAAAGTTACATTTTTACACAGTGGATTCACGTTTATTAGATGTTTTTTTTATTTTTTTATTTACAAAACATCACAGTTTGTGTGTTGGTTGTATCATTTTATTTTGTTGTATTTCACGGCCGGTCAGTGAAAATATTGTCTGACATTAAACCGGCCCGTGGTGCAAAAAAGGTTGGGGGCCGCTGCTGTAGATGATGCAAGTTAAGAATTTGTGGTAAGTGGTCATGAGCCCCTCACCTGTTACCACCTCACCTGCTTATTGGGATTGTTTCAAAATGACACAATGTTGTCGTATTGTATACTTTTTTTTTTTTTTTTAACTCTCATTTTGCTCTGTCACAGCCTTTTTGGGTATGTTGCGGGTGTCAAATTCTACATTTGTTGATATTTATGAAATACATTTAACATTTTTTTTTTTTTAGATAAATAAAAATTCAAGAGACTTAACAAAGTACACATTCCTACTTTAATTCCATTTTACAGAAAAAATGGGATTTGTACAGTCATAAAACAATGATTGTTTATCCCTAAGTCTAGACATCAGGGATTAAATTCTTCATACTTCTGGTTCCATTCTGACTTGAAGTTTCTTTGGAATGGTGCGTTTTACACCAAAACTGCTTTGAAATGGTTAATTTTTATCTCTGATTATTTAGGCAGAAAATGTGAAAAATGTGCGGATCGTGCAGTAGGAATGGTCTTGACTTACTATTAGGCAATCATGAGACTTTGGGCTTTCTGGCAAAGTTTTAAATCCTGCTGTATGAGCCCCTTCTCATCTCCAGAAGGGTTTACTCAGTGGTGTTGTTCTGGAAAGTATTAAATATGTGAACACACTGCTGCCTTTGTTGAGTACCCAGGCTTGGGTTTCAGAGATGTCTTTCATAATTTGTACGTGTGGTATTTTACCTGTCATTTCACTCTGTCTTTTCTCTTAGGCGCCTTGGTGTGGAGTTGGGAAAATCAGTGGTGTACCAGGAGTCAAACAGAGGTGAGTTTTCCATTTATTTCTCCACATTGTTTTTCTCATTCACATTTCATATTGTTGTTGTTTAACATGGTCTGATCTGTGTAGTTACAGTGACCAGGTCTGGCTTATTACGCCATAGTTCAAAGTACAAATCCTCACTGACTTCCTGAAACAGACCCCATGCAGTAAATTCTCCATGCTTCTGTGAACAGGATCTGCTGCTCAGGACACTTTGTCTTTTGCACATTTGTAAGACACCACACATGCTTTATCTCAAAACATCTTAAATTAATATCCCACAGGGGGTTAGTTCTACTGACAGGCAAGAGTGCTGCTCTGGGGACCCGAGAGCATCAGGTCCATAGTGACAAAGCCCTTTAATGTCTTTATTGACCCTTTACATTTCAGTTTCACACACATGGCCAGTGGGTAGCTGTGATAACTTTATGTACTTTAACCATTAAACTTAATTAAAACATTGTCTTGGGCAGTGGTGGCCTAGTGGTTAGGACATTGCCCCTGATATCTGAAGGTTGCAGGTTCAAGTCCCAGCCTGGGCACC
>JBBIGC010173526.1:0-15276 GCA_037576955.1 Lepidarchus adonis
TAATTAACATTTACTCAATATTTCTGACTGCTCAAATATGTTAATTTTGTGAATTATGTAAATTTTACTTGATTCTCATAAGTAATTTGTACTCAAGGTTACAGCATTAAAATTTAATCAAAAAAATTGAGTGCAAATTGTTACAATAATTTTTTTAAGTAAATTCTATGAGTTATTTTTCTGAGTGTGGGAAGTCCAGGCTTCTCCATATGCCAGAACATTGTGGCTTCATGAACACAGAGGGTGTGTTTTTCATTTGCCCGTCAGCAGTATAGATCAATCTTCTGTACTAAAAGTTTGGTGAATTCCAGCAATTACCAATCCTATTTCCAGAAAAAAATGGAATTTTTTCCAATTGCAATAAAAACAAAAAAACTGTTATTAAAATCTGTAATATGTTAAATCATGTGAAGCTTTATTTAACATTTAACTTATAAAGTGCAAAGATGGAATAGTTTTACTGCCCAGCGTAATCATTAAATATCACGCATTTAGAATTTGATGGCAGCAACACTCAACAAAAGCTTGGACAGAGGAGGTTTAACCATCGAGTCTTTTCTTATAATAACACATGTCATTTTGGAAGTGAGGAAACTAATGGTAAAGCTCCTTCACAGTCTATGGTCACAGTATAATGCTCTTCTTCAATGAGACACCAGTCAAGCTGAAACATGGGTTCATCTGACCACAACACACAGTTCAACAGTTTTTCTATGAGCTCAGACCCAGAGAACTCACAAGCATTTCTGAATGGAGTTGTTTCAGGCCTCCTCACATTATACAGTTTGATGGACTGTGTTAAGTGACAGTGGTTTTCTGAAGTTCTCCCAAGTCCAGGCTATGCTAGTCCCAGTAGCATGACCGGTAATGCTACCTGAGGTCACATGCCTCCAACAGTGGTTTCCCATTTTTATTATATTAAATATTCTGTGCACTTTTCAATCTTATTTTAACTTCTGTTGAGTGTGTTACAGCCATCTAATTCTATAATTGTGTTTATTCACAAAATATTATTAATTTAGTCAGTAAAATGATTGAAAATCTTTCCTCTGTACTTTTTCTGGTTCAACAAAGCTTGATGTGAATCAGCTTTTTGCAAATTTCTGTTTATATCACATTTTGGAAAGTATCCCAACTATGAAAAAAATTGAGTTTCTAGTATCCTCAGTTATTAAATGATTAATATGTGTAACTGAAAGGAGATTTAATACAGAAAACCTGCATTTTTTAATATGGGGTCCTCAACTTACAGCATACTCAAGTTATGAAAGTTTGTGGTTACATCGCTGCCTTTTTTAATGCAAGTACTTACTGTCATACGGTAGAAGAATGCAGCTGAACGCATTCAGTTAAATGCTTTAAGGTAATAGCAAGCACCACGACATGAGTGTATGCTTGCAGGGTGAGAAAGAAGGGAGCTGTGCTCTGCTCTGCTAATTCACTTTGTGCTGTTTTTCGCCGTTTTTGCTGAGATGTTTATGTTTTATTCACCGTTAGTGTTGGGGGGTTAATAGTGCACTGTGCTAAGGCACTATCAGTGTGGTTGTTGAATCATTAAAAAGATCATTTCTATCTGGAGCAACGTTTCCTAAATATTTTACTGTAATATGAGACGTTCATGTTGCTGCTGTTAATAAACACAGTGCTGTTCAATAAAACCTCTGCAGCTTCTTTACATACAGGAGTTCCCACTTACATCCCTGGTGTAACTCGAGGACCCTCTGTACTTACAAAATGTTATGTTCTTCATACTTTTGTCAACTGAACACAGATTCTTATTTTTTATTGTATTGTACATGTCTTATATTATAGATAAAAACATTTCAGAGTGAAATGGTCTATTGGAATCAGACTCTTGGATTTCTTTATAATGGTGGGGATAGGAACCAGAGGTTGCCTTGAAAATAAATATAGCCATTTTATTTACTGTTCCTTTTTGGAAAACTACTTTGCCACAGAACACCGAATGTACCTCTCTGCCTGAGTGGTTCCCAAATAATGTTTCAGGGCAAAACCCCCAAAACAAAAATATTGCTGGCATCAGACAATGTATGTACAATTACTGCCCATAATAATCTGTGAAGACGCCTTGGAGGCATCGTCACTGAACAATTGTGGCACGATAGACATCAAGAACAGAACATTTAATCAGATTACTCTGAATGACTTTTCTTTTTTCCCACTAAGCATTTAATTACAAAAAAACCCCAAAACAACAACTTGGGATTCCTTTTTAAATCATGGCTGCTGGATTTATCACAGCCACCGGAGGGCGCTAGAGTACAGAGAAAAACCCTTATGATGCAAAAACACACTTCGTATCAAATTCAGACAGACGACCCACACATAGCAACGACAGAACTTAAAATGTCTTTGTTTTCTTTATTGACAATGACTGAGCCAAGAAACAGGCGATTACAGGCCTATTTGAATTACAATACTGATGAACAAAATCCATACATTCAACAATGAATCCTGATCAAGAAAACTCAAAACATGTTATGAAATGGTGGAACAATCTTGCGTCTGTTAAAATAATGCTTTAATTTACAGACATGAATCTCAATAACAAAATGCAACACTGCTTCAGTTCCACCATTAACAACATATTGAGCTCAGTCACAAACAGAGCAACTAATAAATAAAAAGCCATTAAATTAACAAACATAGTTTCTGTAAAACTCAAATTACAAAAATAGCAAATGCATCATTATAAAAGAGTCGTACCAATGAAGCGCTGGTTGCTGTTACCACACACAACTTCTGAGGTAATAAAACATGAACATTTCACTCAAAACTACAACTTTGGAATGTGTGTCAGAGAGTGAGGTGTTGGGTTAATTATCCACTTCACTGTAAACCAGTACTGGACCACAGTGGGGTCAGTGGTGGTGTAGTTAGGGCCTCGCCAGCCCGGGCACGACTGAGGTGCCCCTCAGCAGGGATTATTCCTCTGGGTGCTGCTGATAGCTGCCTGCTGCTCCACATCTGCACGTGACGAGTTAAATGCACAGGTCACATTTCATTGTGGTGCAATCTGTAAGCGATTGAGTGTGTTCACACTGACTTGCAAAAGTTTGTGCCTCTACTCAAATAAGGAGTGGAAATACGTACACCCCCCTACACAAACACACTTCTGGACATTTGATTTATTTCGCTATATTATCGTTATCATGGGCCCACGTATTGTGTATCGTATCATGCGACACCCTGGGATTCCCACCCCTACTTTATGGGTGTGTTCTTATTTTCACTTCGAAAAAGTGAATTTTTGCATATGAATGAATGCGCTTGTCAGTCACATCAGGATGAACAGAAGGGTTGAAACACTAGAAGCATGATTTCCTCCTTATTCCCATGATCCGGGCCGAGGTTTTTGCATTGCAGAGAATTAAGTGCTGTGTTTCAGCAGCACCTGGCGAAGCTGCTTTTTGTGCTTTCGTTCCCTAATCCTTCTTTCTGAGGCATAGTGTTTCCTACCACATTCTCTGTCATCAGCTAGTCACAGGCACATGATCTCTGGATCGCTCATTATGCATGCGCATAATCACATTTTATGACATCATAAGTGTTGACCAGTATAGGAGGCAAATAATCTACATCAAGTATCAAGCTAAACATCAAGCTAACCACTCAGATACTATAAAAAATACAGTTTGGTAAAAATGTACCCAACTTTTATAAAGGGGGTCTCAACTTCCAAAAATTCATGGTTAACGACGCTGCCCCAAACCCCGGTGTGAAAAGTGAAAGTAACTTTTAAAAAAACACTTAAAAAAAGCAATACAGAGCCTCAGGTGGGTGAATGTCTCCCTCTGGTGGACTGACAGAGAAATGGTCTAAGCGCAAATCACAGTAAACGCTTATGCAAGAAGTTTCAACTTACGACACACGTTGAGGAACAGAACCCCGTCGTAAGTCGGGGACCCCCTGTACTCCTACATACTCCTACAATACTACAACAAGCATGCATTCTATATACAATATCAAACTTAGGAAAATGCTATAATATAAGCATTATACATTAGCTACAGCAAGAGCTATAGTTCTAGGTCAATCGGACAGCAGTGACCAATTGAAATCTTGTACAGTTTTATTAACCCTATAGGGACTAACAGTAAAATCTGGTCCACTGCAACATATAACAGTGAGATTGATGAGCAAGAAGCAATGCCACCATGTTATGAATGAAAAAACATCTTTATCTTTTCTGTGCGTTAGCATACTGATTTTGAACTGGCCAATAAGTGTTTCTAGAGTTTTTTAAAATCTCATATATATTTTTATATACAGTGGAGCAAAAAAGTATTTATTCAATGACCAATTGTGTGTGTTAAAAAGATTTAAAAAGATGATAGAGGCCTGTAATTTTCATCATAACTTTACCTCAACTATGAGAGAAAAAATGAGCCAGAAAATCACATTGTCTGATTTTAAAGAATTTATTAAAAAATTACAGGCCTCGCTCATCTTTTTAAGTAGGAGAACTTGCATAATTGGTGGCTGACTAAATACTTTTTTGCCCCACTGCAGACATGATCACACACTTTTCTGAGCTAAATGCAGCAGAAGGTGCAGTTGGACAATGGGTCAGTAAATGAATCAGCCTCACATACAGCTTTAATGGTCACTATGAGAAGATTACAGCGCAATGTGGATGTGAGTAGCATACAAACGCAAGACAGACTGTCTGCTAACATGCTGAGGGATTCGTAGGTGTAGTTCTTAAGAGCTCTTCTCCACTTAATGTGTATGTAGTTACTGCACAGCAAAAAAATTAATCAAAAGAAACTATTTCAAGTAACCTCAGGAAAGCCTGGTGATGGTGTGTGGCTCAGTCTCGGCCACTTCAGCAAACTTATATTGAAGTCTCAGGTGAAAAACTTGAGGAGGACTCCAGCCTTACGCCATTGGACACCTTCTCCGAAAGGCACTCGGTAGGAACCTCAAATGGGCGAAACAGGTGCGTTCTGTTAAAATCTTTAAGACTTCCTCAACAATGTTAAAAATAACTATTTTCCCCAAAAAGCTAACAGATTTGCAGATTTTGTGCAAATGTAAGCATACAATATGTTTTATGATGTGACCCATATCCCAGATGTGATACACTGATACACTCCTAAAGAGAATAAGGGGTGTATTGAACTGAGCGGCAATGACTAGTTGGTAGTTGTAAAGTACACAGATGTGGTTCAGGAACTTCATATAACGAATATAAAAACACAGAGGAGGTGAACCTGCTAAACTTATAACTCACTGTAAAACACATGGAAGTATCCATCATAATATACATAAATAGTACAAGCTGTCTTTATAAATCATAGAGTAACAGTAATGACGAAAGCTTTCATAGCAAACATAGCTAGCATTAGAAGAAAAAATTAACAGCTAAAAGTAATAAAAAGAAGAAACAATTCTTACCGCTTGACTTTTGATATTGCCCATATTGGCGCCATGTCTTTTCAGCTCTGATTTTATTAATGCTGAAAGCAAAAAAAGGTTTAATATGTCGCATTCACATCATTCAATACAGCCCTGCACATATACAAGAACAGGCAAAATTATTATGAAAAACTGAAGAAAGTGCACCTGTTAAAATGATGCCAAGGAATATCCAGGCACATATAAAGATGTTTCCAGCCATTGGGTTATAGTCTGTGGTGAGTTTTCCTTGGATAAATGTGAAAATAATTCCAAACACCTGTAGTTTATAGAGGCAGAAGTGCAGGTTAATGCAGGTCAGAGATCAGTACACATAGAGCCCGGATGTGGGATAAGTAACGAATGAGCTTCAAGCACTTGTGCCTAAGCTGTATTTTCATTGGGCAAAATAATACATGCAAATGAACGCTTTTAGAGCCATGTCTGTGCCTCATGTTGGCATGTATGCAAATACCTGCAGCGCTGTGGATTTGTTTGACTGGCTATTCAAATAAGCTTCCATCCATCTTACCTGAGCGAATGCATTAAGGAGGCCAGAAGAAGTGCCCTCAGACTCAGGATATGTAATTTCAACCCCAAATTCAAAGCCAATGGGCAGGTATCCAGTCATAAAAAACCTTTAAATAAAACAAATTGATGAAAAATTATTATTTATATTTAAAAGAACAAACATTTATTGTCTGATAACTGTAGGCCTCCTTTAAAAATCTGTATTTTATAATTTGGCCACACAGTGGTGTTAAAGGCTTCCCAGCAGTTTGCTGACAGTCCAACACGTTGAGCTTAAATATCTTTAAATAAACCTTTACACAATGTATGAAGACAATTTTTTCTTTCCTTTTATACCTTCCTTTTTTGTGGGAAGTCGACCTCCCCTTGCCACAAAAACATAGGGTCTAAACATATAACTCGACTGGCGTTTATAAGAGCGAGAACTTCTAGCATAGCTTAGCATAGCTTAGCATAGCTTAGCATAGCTTAGCATGACTGAAGATGGACAACTTAAGGGATATTTCGCCAAGACACAGTTTTTTGTTGACATTTCAAGGACAGTGGCAAGACTGGCATCTGTTAAAATGATCTCATATAGTCAAAATATAGTAAACCATGTTTTTGGAGACTACTGGTCACAGAAAGAACATGCTACAACTGAGACCTGAACCTCAATGCTCCCAAACAAAACATATGGGCCTTGAACAAGCGGGTTTAACCAAAGTTGGTGCTTTAAGATACCAAAATGATGGATTATATTATATCTACACCTTGGAAGGTTCTCTCCAGACATACCCCAGTACTCCAGCGGTGAAGAAAACCACAAGCAAGTGTCCCAAGTCCAGAGTGAATGTAAACACCAGCATTCCAATAAATGACAGTATATACACAATCAGAGTAGTCATCCTAAATGAACAAAAAGAAACATACATTATAAAATAACATTTGGCAGACAGCTATTCAGAGAAGCAGTAATCACATTACAGATGTAAGCAAATATAGCATTAAGTTGTGAAAGCCTCTCATTTTCCTGAGGCTTCATTTCCTATTTCCGACCATTATTCATGAATGTTCACTGTTATTAGGATTTTATTACATGAGAATGCTGTTTACAGTACTGCAGCATTAGCAGTACTGAGGCTTAATCCTTTTGGGGAAAAGTTACTTTAGACAAAATAATCAGCACATAAGAAATCTCCTTACACTTAATCTGACACGATTAGCAGCTAATAGAGAAAAGCTGACACAGATATGACTGGCACAATCAGATAATGTAAACTATATTCCTCAAATGTATTATTACACATTTCACAACAAATACATTGGTGTAATGGAGTTAATCCACTTCGAAGACAAAATGACCACATGTATCTTAATTGTATTAAGAAAATCTTTTCCTACAAGCACAGAAGTTCATATACAGGCAGTCCTCAAAACTCATGCATGTAATAAATTACTACCACCCCCCCATCTCACCAACTAATCCACATAACTCTTATTTAACACAAGAAAACAAACAATACCGCAAAACCAGCAAAAAAACAGCCTCCCCTTATTACCATATAGCATTTAGTAGCCGTTTAGTTGCATTCTACTACCGTATATGACAGTAAATATGCACATCCGTTCCTCAGTGTGTCTACGTGTGTAATTCCCTGGGACCATTCCTCAGTCAGTCCACCAGAGGGAGACACTCGCCTGCCTGAAGCTCTGTTTAACCCTTTCCTGAGCATTTTGTCATATTTACTTTCACTTTCACACCATAAATTTAAAACAGCGGGGTTTGAGTCAGCGGCGTAACCACGAAGTCATAAGTCGAGTGCGTCATAAGTTGCGGACCCTCTATAATCAAATAAAGACTAATCTAAATATCTGTCTGATCAATCATTTTTAAGTAATGCTAATATGATATGGGAGATCTATACACATATTCTGTTCAAACAATGCACTTAACATGAAAAACATCACAACCAATCACACTTTCTCTGCATTGTCATTTTTTACCACCTGTAAAAACACAGACATACTTGTAGGTTTTGGTATGATCCAACCAGAGTCCACAAAGGATGGATCCCACCATTCCAGCCACCACAAGAGTTAAACCAATCCTCCCAGCGTTCAACTCCTCTCCCTGAAAGAACATTTCCAGTTAGTGTAGGGAAACAATACACAGCTCTTAGCAAATGTGCTTTTATATAGTCATTCAAAATTATTTGACAAGAAACAATTAACAGTAAGGTACCATCATAGATAAGAACCATTCAGCCACGTAAGCAGCCATTTATGAATTCAGGATAATAAGTGTTCATGATTCTATATAAAAACATTGCATTTGCCAAACAAAATTTTAAATACACAGATTTTAGATTTACATATACAATCTAGAAGTGGTGACCTGCTTAATGGCTATTTTGTCAGACTGATGTGGTTATGTAACCGGGTAATACTATGTAATAAGTGTGTAAGTGATGTCACATGGTGGCTCAGTTAAAAAACTGGTGGGAAAGTCATCAAATCACAGTGGCAGTAAGTCAGCTGACTAGATCTGGCAAAACAGACTTGCTAGCAGAGTTCACAGAGCTTTTGTCCATCAGCTTCTCAATAAGCTTTTCCCTTTCTCTCCCTCATGAGCACTTGGCATGCGTGAAAAAAAGTGGCTAATGAGCTGCAAGAGCCCAGACAATAAACCTGAGCCCAGACTCATCCTACGCTAACAGTGTACATCCATCAAATATGACTCCTGATCAGCTCTTCAACATCTTCAAAGCTTTACTCACTTCATAATAGGTGATGATGATCTGATTGAGGAGTGTGGACACTGAATAGAAAGATCCAGTCATGATGCCTGCAAAACAGTTTGTCCCAGAAATACAGTTGCATTAAAATTCTCACAAATAAACAAGATACAATGCAGTGCAAATCCAGATACAAAACTTTCACTGTACATCCAAAATGTTCTTAAAATCGAGAGTATTCACAGTCTGTCCCCCCTTTGATGCAGTAACAGTGTCTACTTTTCTCAGAAGGCTTTACAATAGTTGCTGATACTTTGCTGTGAAGATCTGATTGCATTCTGCCACAAGAGCATTAGTGAAGATAGGTTCTGACAGAACATTTTGATGGAGCTTCATCACTTTACAAAAGGTCTGTCTCACAGCCCAGTACGAGGAGGATTTATATTTTCTAGAGTCAAGTCAAGTCAATTTTATTAATACAGCGCTTTTTATAACTGACGTTGTCACAAAGCAGCTTTATAGAGATTATAGAATCCGGGTTCGAGCCCCAATGAGCCAAAGCCAACAGTGGAACGAAAAACTCCCTAATTATAGGAAGAAACCTTGAGAGGAACCAAGGCTCAGAAGGGGAACCCATCCTCCTCTGGTCGACACCGGAGAGCGATAAAAAGAGAAGAAAATTATGAATAAATAAAATCAGGAGTTCAATGTGAAGAGGCATCTGCAGTTCCTTAGGAGAGATCAGGCTTTCTGTCCATGTGCGTTTTGTTCAGTAGGAGTGAGGGGATAATCACAGAAGATCTCCCTCCTCATGATCCGTGCAGCAGAATGAGACAGGATCGCTGGTACCTCAGAGTAGCTCTGACAACTGATCGCTGGTACCTCAGAGTAGCTCAGAGAGAGGGAGAGCAAGTGAGAGAGAGAGAGAGTGCCTGCTCATTTCAGTTTTTACACCTCATTAACTAATGGGCTAATTAACAAGCACTTATTGAACTGGCAAAAACTGCAGTGCAGACAGCCTTTAGGACCTGGCTTGGGATCCACTGCTGCTGATCTTAGGCTGTTGAGTGTCACCCGTGTTAGCAGTGGGTACACCTTAAAAAAGGGGAGGTGCTCTGACAACAAAAAAAAAAAACCTGGCAACAGCAGGACTGTAAAAAGCTTGTCCAATCATTTCATTTGGAATGTTGGTTTACTACTTTTACATAACCATGAGTCAGGAAGTAGAACAATGCGCTTTCCAGCATTTAAGAAGTGCAGGTTCTTGGGTTTTGAAGTGGTGGCTGTAGGGAGAGGACTGAAGTAGGGATTTTGGGACTGTATTTGTTCAAATCTGCTGATTTCCACAGAATCAAATACCCAACCTGTAAAGTAGTTCTATTCATTCATTAGAAAGCGGTTCAGACACATTTAGATATAGTGCAAAAGAGAAAACTTAAAATATTACAGTCAAACAGGTGGAGAACTAACGATACGGCTCACGGGTGTCATGGTTACGGTGATGGCGCCCTTTGTTTTTCTTTTATACGATGCTAGAATGTAGTTGAACGCGTACTAACTGCTTTATGGTAATATTGGACTCCCACAAGAGATACTGGCGTTCGCTATATTCTTGCTTTATTGCACCGTTTTTTAGTCATATATGGAGCGAGAATGTAGTCGAACGCCTACTAAATGCAATGTCCCACGAGAGACTTGCTATATACTGCTCATTCATGTTGCCACGTCACATGATGCGACATGCATGAGTTAATTGGTCATTAGTGAATAATGAGAAAACAATAGTGCCGGCAACAGCAGTAGTAGCAGCAGCATAGAATTAGCACAACTGAGTGTGTTATAGGCTACAGCGCTAATACAGACCCAAGTTAGGTGAGTTATAGATGGAGAAATGCATACCCCGGACACGTTGCATGTTGTACAGAGTGCAAGAAGCAAGGTTGTTTGCTTAACAAGGTAAAAAAAAAATGGAATGAAACCTGTTCTGCAGCCTTTCATTGCAATAGGCGAGGTTGGCAAGATAACAGAGGGCGAGCTAACAGGGTTTGACTGTAATGTGATGCATTTATAATTTGTTCATGCAGTAACCTTTGTTAAAAACACATTATTTATATTTGCATCAACACCTGTCTAGTGTCTCAAGTCACTTGACTTGACATCATTTTGAATGGTGAATGATCTTACCGTAACTGAGCAGCAGTAAGATAAAAGGCTTGTTCTTGAACAGACTGATAATGGACTTCTTGTATGAATAGTCTTCTGCTGGACTTGTGGGAAGAATGGCCTGAGCCTGACTGGGTGGCAATGGAGGTCTGTCCTGAATAACTGAAAGCAAATGAGAGAGCGAGATTCTCAAAGCACAGACAGCAACACAAAAAAATAATTTTTGATGTTTTATTTATTATCAGAACTGCAGAAGTCATACTACATTCATCTATTTGTAGTATTATATAGTAATGGAGATTTCCGCTTTCCTAACACATTTGGTATATTAAGTATTTAGTTTTTCTTACGTTTCCTAAATGTTATTAAGTACTATTAAATATATAGTACTACCACCATATTTCAATAAATGTAAATTAGATGTTCAATTATACTGGATTGTGTAATAACAGTGGCAACACGGCAGTCTGCACAACGACAATATACAAACCAAAATTCCAGAAACGTTGGGACATTTTGTAAAACGCAATACAAATAAAATGTTACTTGTACATTTTGAACCTTCCATTTGACATGATTCTAGGAAAATGAAAATACTAATTGTGTTGCAGATCTAGGGGAGTTTTGCACTGTTATCTAATGTTACTAGGGATGTTCCTAACTCAAGGTTGCCAGGTTACAAGGAACGCTGCATTGTCACTATGTCACATCACTGTACTGAAATAAACTCGTAGTCTATTTCCGTCTAGTTTTCGTCTCGTCTCTCGTCTCATTGTAAATTAGCTGGTGTTTTCTTTGTCTCTCCCTTGCGACCAAAGAACAATCTTTCTTTTTGTGATAACAAACATTTTCAACTTGAAAATGTCAGTCCAGTCAAGCGCACACTGTCTATGAAGCCATGCTGATGTCGCATGTGCAGAAACGAGGCTTGGCATAGTCTTACTGAAATATCCACAGACGTCTTGAGAAAATCTGTTGCATCAATGGTACCTTCACACATATGCAAGTCACAGAAACCATTACACACAATGGCTTTTATGGTAACAGTCTAGATCAGGGGTCACCAACGAGGCGCCCACGGACCTGTTCCAAAAATTCACCAATGAACAGCAGCTAAACATTTTATTTATCCTGTTGCTATTCTTCTTTAATCACATTTGCAAATAGATGTGAAAATGACAATAGAAAAGCATTTAAAAAGTGTATTATATATGACGTTTAGAAGTTTAGGTGAACTCCACTCCTGTTCAATGGTCAGTATTGTGCGCAGTGATGATGTGGAGCTGAATGTGGCTTCCTATCCCAAAAACATGGCAGAAAAAAAATCAGTGCAGAGATGAATATAAATAAAGTGTAGAATAGTGATATTATCCGTTTCCCACCCTAAGTCACTGTTGATAAAATCATAAATGGGACCCATGTCTTAATAAAAATATATTACTAAATGTAAACTGAACAAAGAGTATCAAACTGGTCGCCCTTCGTACGGTTGGTGACCCCTGGTCTAGATCATCCGAATTCTCTTTGGCATAAAAGATTGTGTCTGGTTTTCTCCAAAACTGTGAAATGTGAACTCATCTGACCACAGGTGTTAGTGACCTTGCATTAAGAGACAATTATTTCCTGAAGAACTGGATTTCCTTTAATTATTTAATGTTACTGTGATACTTCATGTTCCTTCTGGGGAATTAAAGCCCACACTCATTTTCATTCACTTTCACTGTAAAAGCTGAGTCTTTGGTAGATGCCCCATAATTCCCAGTCATGATCCTTTCACTTGCTTGTGCGTAATATTTTAGAAACTTTGCACTTGCTTTTTTGAGCGTTTTGAAACCATCAAATTAAAATTTTGTCAAACTGAAGGTTCAAAATTGTACAAATTGTAGTGAACATTGTAAGTTCTAACTCATTCAGAGCTAAGAGCTCCAGTCTTTCTTTCATTGTTCCCAACAGACCTGACCAAACGTGTCTGCTCATTGTTCAGTAGCTGAAGACCAGGAAGCGCGTGGGCAAAACTGGGCAGGGACCAGGAGAACCATTGCGCCATGCTGTTCCTCAGCAATCACTTTACCCCTATCTTCTATCATCATTATGCAAACAATCCAGGATCTGGTGTGTATCACATTCACTGGCACCATCACATGACATCTGCTATTTTGACGAGTCTATTTGAATGCTTGTTGGCATCTAACCTTGGGCTAAATACAACATTGCTTGCAGAAATCTTACCGATGACAGTTAAAATGAAGAGCAGAGTTGAGACAGCGGCTGTTCCATAAAACATTATAGCGATGTTGTGGCCCAGGAGTTCTTTATCTTCACGCGTGTTTGGAACCAGCACAGGTGGGAGAAGGAACCCTATAGCAACACCCAACTGAGAGGGAGAGAGGAAGACAGAAAACTTTAGACCTTAAACCACTTACAGTGCAGTTTCAGTTCAAAGCCCTTGTACATAGTAGACAAAACTATTTCACTCAAGTAAAATGATGACAGATTCATTATTTTCCTCAGTATTTATTTTACATTTAGAATATCATAACTGATAATTACTAGTTAATAGTAATATTAATATATATATATATATATATATATATATTTATGTCCAAATACTAGACAACATTATTTCACTCAAGTAAAATGATAACATATTCATATTTTCCTCAGTATTTTCTCAATTTATGACTAAAGATCTATTTCTTTTACATTTACAATATCATAACTACTAATTACTAGTTAATAATTCCTTTATTTATGTCCAAATTCTCAAAATTGCTGTTTTTTATAACTTATATAACTTATAACTATATTTATTTATTATTCCTTGGATATATATTTTTTAAAATATTTAAAATTCTTGAACTAAAAATAACAAATGATTTACTGCTGGGTGAATGTGAGGAGATCCATACCTGGTTCCCCAACACGGCGGTCGCACACGCGGTGGAAACTTCTTTGGGGCCGAACCACACGGACGCGATCCTGGAGGGGAGGCCGAGGATGAACACCTGCGCCACGGAGCACACGATCTGCGCGACCATGGTGACCCAGAAGAGCTGCGGGCCGACGCTCGCGCACTTCAGCCAGGCGCCCACGCAGTTCAGGCCGGCGCCCAACAGCGCCGTCACGCGCAGCCCCTTCCTGTCCAAAAGCCAGGTGGCGGGGAAGATGAGCGGCACGTAGGCGACCATGTAGACAACGGAGAGCCAGTCGATCATCACGCTCGACACGCTGTAGTAGTGCATGAAGATGTTGGCGATGATGCTGTACTGGATCCACTGGAAGGCGTTGACGAGCGAGTACAGGCTGAATATGGTCAACACGGCGAACCTCCGGTGATACAGACTCGTCTGAGGGATTTCGCACCTCTCGCTGGGAAGCATCGCCTCCTTTTCGTCCGGGGGAATCTCCCTATCCGCCTGCCGAGAGTCCAGCGTGGTCACATGAATCCCCCCGTCCGTTAGATCCTGGTACTGTGTCTCGTAGGCAGCACTGCTGTGCAGAACGTGTTCCTGAAGCAGCTCTCCTGCCACCATGATGCAATCAGCGGTGCCTTTTTTTTATCAATTTTTAAAACAAGTGGGTACACCATCTATATTTAACCCTTAGTCCACTTCAAGGCGACCAATTAAACCATGACGCGCTCTTAAACTTCCTTTAAGGAACTGTGACTGTTGTTAAACTAACAAAAAATTACCTGCTTAACGGCACATGTCTACCGCAGACTCCATATAACACTGTTACATCCGACTTCTCGAGGGAGGAGGCATGTCCGCATCATCTCAAAGCTTTTATAGCTTACGCTAGCAGACGGCTTGGTTCCGCCCACTAGCACGCTAGGAATGGCTAGAAGGCGCCCACAAACTGTGCTATGATTGGCTGGTGGTGTATGCTGACGATCAGTTCGCCTATCAGAATGTTGCGTATATGGCAGACTGCCGTGGAGTTGTGTGTCTGTAGTGATTGGCTACTGGTGGGCGGGATGCTTGAGAATGCGAACTACTGTTCATTTGATAATATTGAAACTAAACTCTCTCCATACATTAGGGCGGGACATGGCGATGTACAGGTACACAGAAATGATGACCCACGCGTTCTTAAAGCCTTCCGATAAGGACAGGGCCAATAAGAGAACAGACGGCGAGCTGACGACTTTGGTCGTGTGAACAGGGCGCGAGTTTTAGCAGCTAAAATTACAATGGATCAGTGTAACGTGTTGATGCCAAATGCTCTGTTCTACAGTTGTAGTGTTTAAATCTCAATACTTGTGCAAAGAACGGGGGACCCGTTAGATTATTTGTTAAAGCGCTGCTGATCGACAGTTCAGATGAACAGAGCAGTGTAAGGGTCACGTGGTACTCTTCGGCCCCTAATCCATAATCTTACTTTAACCCAGTGCTACCATGTAGTGGCCTAGGTAAGCCATCATTGAAGCTGAAATATGTAT
>JBBIGC010173607.1:0-15270 GCA_037576955.1 Lepidarchus adonis
GTTGTGGTGGTTTAGGAGGTTTGGAAGCTGATGTTGATGTTTGTGGAGTTGTGGTGGTTTAGGAGGTTTGGAAGCTGGTGTTGATGTTTGTGGAGTTGTGGTGGTTTAGGAGGTTTGGAAGCTGATGTTTGTGGAGTTGTGGTTTAGGAGGTTTGGAAGCTGATGTTTGTGGAGTTGTGGTTTAGGAGGTTTGGAAGCTGATGTTTGTGGAGTTGTGGTGGTTTAGGAGGTTTGGAAGCTGATGTTAATGTTTATGGAGTTTTTTGTGGTGGTTGATGTTGAGGGTTGTGGAGTTGTTTGTGGTGGTTGATGTTGAGGGTTGTGGAGTTGTTTGTGGTGGTTGATGTTGATCTTTGTGGAAGCTGATGTTGATGTTTGTGAGTTGTGGTTGATGGTAAAGCTGTACTGGGTAAATTTGAGTGTTTATTTTATATAATAGGGGTGAATGCACTGGAGATGAAAGACATGGTAGCTGTTACTTCTTTCTGGAGGTTGATACTTGTCACTGATTTAGTTTTTTGGTGCTGAGTTCCCTCAGGTGACTTACATCAGGTGACCAGTTTCTGCTAAGGATAACTTGGTGACCGCTTTCTGCTACAATTGTTCCTGTACCTGGAAGTCGCTTTGGACAAAAGCTTCAGCCAAATGAATACATGTAAATGTAAATGTAAATATCCAGGTACATTCTTTAATCATATCCTCTGCCAACTGAAACTCTCACTAGCACTTTGACACGTATTGCAAAACATTCTGACCTCAGTCTGTCAAAAACATCTGTCCAGTTCTCATATACCCACCAATCACTACTGTCTATCAAGTCACATGGTTTCCCTGAGGGGGCCAAGATGCAGAGGAAAGAGTTTATATTCTTTCTTTGCATTGTCATTTGCTTTAGGTGGTCACTCGGCCAAAATGTTACTCCTTTTTGTCTTTTCTTTCCTTGCCACCTACAGTATAGCAGAAGACAAAGGTATGTTTTCTTTAAAAATGGATACAGGGGGCTTTCTGTGGGTGATGTCAGTGTATTTGTAGTTTGGCTATTAGTAATTGTTAGTGCCACCATTATATGCAGGAATGATAGTTATGTTGCATTGGAGTCAAATTCAGTCTATTATGTTCCTTCGTGGTTTCAATGTACATGGGATTCAATAAGATTGTCCCTTTGAAGAGTAAAAAAAAACTCTCATAAGTTGGAATCCCCAAAGTTGGCCTTAAATACAACAAAATGACACATCTATTTACAGTCATTCAAATCTGCATAATCATAGTAATCATATTCTTAAAATAATTATTTTTATAATTCTGGGTAGAAATTTTCCTACCATTGTCATACTGTCATTTTTATTTATTATTAATATTTTGGTAAAGGCTTTCTCCAGCATGTGTCAGCTATTATTTTCTATGATTAAATGACATACAATTCACTATAACAGGCTTTATGACAATAAGCCTTTATAAAAACTTCATAAAAACGTTATATGCCACAAAGCCTTATAAATACTGGTGTATATACTTTTTCAAAATGCATCTTCCTTGTTAACCTGCATACAGCTTGTGTGTGATAACTTTCTCCAGCCCCCACAGACAATGTCCTCCCCAAGCTGACCAACGTGTCTGCAGTCGAAGCCTTCATTGACTCGGCCGAAGTGGTGGTCATTGGGTTCTTTGAGGTCAGAGGCTGCATGTGTGTTAGTCTGAATGTGTGCATGTGTTTTATAGATGTGTGGGATGTGAGTGTGGAGACACATCCGAAAGTCACAGACAAAGGCTTAGCACTGAGAAGGAATGCAGACTGACAAAGGCAAATAGTGGTGTGTGTAGGCGAGTTTCCATTTGCCACCACTGCCATAACCTCCACGTTTGATCCGGGATGAAATCCATCAAGGCCACAAACTCAGGCCCAGGAAATGCCTGCTGCTCTGGTAGAAGACGACCGCCTTCCCATAATGCAGAGTTCTCTGGCCCAACTTGCTGTGCGGAGGAGGAAGCGAAGCTGGAAATGAGGATGCATCTGAGGAATTGTGGGATTGGCACGCCTGTGGTCTCCATAAACAAATGCGGGAGAAACCTAACATGAACCTAAACACAGTAGGGGAGCAGGGACACAGAGCTGGGAGAATAGTGGGCTGAACATAGTTCAAATTTAATTACGGTTTAAACCTTCAATTGGAGACATAACACAAAACTCCATAAAAGGCTCAGCCTTTACTGTCCACTCACAAACTTGTTTTTGTCTCATTTTCACATTTTACTACTGAGCAAAAGCCTTGCTGCAGTAATGGACTTTTCTACAAACGGCAACAACACAAGAATGACCATAATGATAATCTGACCAAATATCAAATATACACTATTATCCCAAGTGTCACTATAGCCATGTTTTATTGTTGTTGTTGTACAAAGTTCAATATCAAACACTGACTGTTGAGTAATTTTTCTGGTTGTGAAATGAATTGATTTAAATAGAATTGTTAAATGTCCAATAATGGGTCACATTTATGCCACTGCCTCTGATTTCTAATAATACATTAAGCTAAGCTAATGGTGGTGCCATATCAACAGTTTTCTGTTCAAGACTAAACACAAATATCTGAAGCTTGTTGGGGCAGTGGTGGCCTAATGGTTCCCACCACTGAGGTACCCTTGCTCATGATAGCTGTTCCACATCTGCACGTGTAATGAGGTCCCATTTCATTGTGGTGCCCTTTGTGTGCGATTGTGTTCACAATGACAAATAGTCACGTTTACATTATAAAAGTTATTCCATCTGTTGATTTGAATTGTGTAATACACATTAACTTACACATTGTGTGGTAATTTTACAGTGACTCTTTCAAGCCTGTTTAAGTAAATTAATTAATTTAGTTGAAACAATGGGAAAGCTTATTTAATTGTATATACCTAAACAGCATAGAAGGACAAAACCCAGACATTTTTTAATAGTAGATTTAAAATTTTATTTCTTCGATTTCCATTCAAAATTTTAGAGCGTGTTTAAACGCAAGTATGAAGTTTGAAGTATACCCAGAAATCACAAGGCCATTTCTGCAGGCCTTTTTATAAATGAAGCATAGTATAAGGTAACCAATCAGAACAGAGCTCATTAACATGTATCAGTCTTAAAAGCATGGCAACAAAAGGGATAATGATATAAATTCAGAAAAGGCTCTTTAAAAGTCAGTTTATTCATGTAAGGATGCATGAATTATTTGTATATTATATGCTGACGGAGGCACATAAATGGGCTTTATCATCATGGCAAATCTCTCTTTTTTGCTTTATGTGTGTGTGTCAGGCTGACGGAGGCTACGGTTTTAAGGAGTTTTTGGCGGCCATTGAAGAAGTGAAGACCCTTCCAGCTGCCCTGTGCAGTGTGAAGGAGGTGTGGGCTAATTACAGCATCGACTCAGACTCCATCACTATCTTCAGGAAGGTACACAGCTGCTGTTCACACTCAGAGTTATATAATATTGTCCTAGCTGGCTGAGAAATCACACTTTGAGGACTCCTCTAAGTCTGTCAGCGTATTGGTTTATAGAGTTAATTAATAGAGTCTGTTCATAAATCAGCCTTCAAAACTAGAGGTGGTAACAAAATGTCGATACGGCAATATATTGTTGTCCTTGCTCACACAATATGATAATTTATATACAGATATTCATTAATAAACATTCTGCGCCATTTTCACGTCAAAGCTGAAGATACCCTGAGTGAAACTGAAGTACTGTTTTTCCTGTGCTTCCAACACGGCTACAAAGCGAATACGGGAAACATAATAATATAATTTCTGATATTTATGTAAATGACTAAATCTAATGTCATTGACAGCAAATCACAGTATCACTGTATTGCGATATTATTGTTATCGTGGGTAGATTATCGTATCGTGAGAGACCCTGCGTTTCCCACCCCTAGTAAAACTGTGTATATATGTGTGTGTATGTGCGTGTGCGTGTGCGTGTGCATGTGCGTGTGTGTGTGTCACAGGCTGATCTTCATCAGGAGAACCTACAGTTATCGAAGGCAAAAAAACTGGACACTGATGGAGTCGTGCGCTTCTTCACCATCAATGACATCCGCTATATCACAGAATACAACCAAGTGGTATTACACAATACTGTACACACTCTTCTCTTCACTTCTTTTCCTTTTTCTTCTAATCAATTCTCTTTTCTTCTCATCCGTTCTCTTAAATTTTCTTCTCTTCTCAATTATCTTCTCTTTAATTCTTTTCCCTCTATTCAATTCTCTTCATTTCTCTTCATTTATCTTTTCTTAAATGATCTACTCTTCAATTTTTTTCTTTTCAGTTCTATTCACTTTGCTTCAATTCTCTTTTCTTCTATTAAATTCTAATTTTCTTCCTCCCTCAGGCCTGCTTCTCGCCTTCTGCAGTATAAGCAGTGATTTAAAAATTGTTTTGAAAATAGATTGTACCAGTACATGATCAGGTAGCATGTAGATAAACTAATAAGGAAGTCATGTAGGGTCCCCAGATGAAAAAGTATGACCCCCTCCTCCCCCAGGACCTCTTCTCCACTGTTCATGAAGTGGCTTAATAAATGTTAATCTCATTATGTCACTCTGAGTTCGTTCCAATCCTCAGAAGTCATCACAGTGACTCATCCTCACCTTCATCCACTCACTGTGTTCTACAACAGAGGTGTAAACCCCGGAGGGCCACAGTATAAAAATAGGACAGTAGTGTGGACTGGAACTGTTCTGATTTTCACTGGTATAATTTTATGTACAGTATATGCTGCTTTCTATATATTTAGGGTTAACAGTTAATAATTAGTGTAAATTGTCCTAAATAATAATAACATCCTAATAAAGTCTGTATAAATGGTTTAAAGTTTTATAAAGATTGTAGGTAAATTAGGCTTTAAACATCTTTTACAATTTTTTATTGAAGGAAAAAAATAAATCAATTGGTTTACAGATCAAGTAATCCTTCCTTCATGAGTCAACCCTTTGAGTGATGCTATGCTTTCATTCAAGATGCTTTATTTGTCACATACAGGTTATACAGTATGACCAGCAGTGAAATGTAACCCAGTGTGCTCCGTGGACCATACCGAATAGAAATAGGAAGATAGAAGTAGATAGAAATAGAGATCAATGAAAGATAGAAATAGAGATCAATAGGAAGGACAACTGGTGAATCAGCAACAGGGTCATGGGCACCCAAGGCTTTTTGATGCATTTGGGGAGCCTGTCTGATCTGAAATTGCAAAAATGTTAATGCTAACAAAGCACACAGTGCACTACAGTCAGAGCAGTTTTAGCTACATGAGGGGAACTTGTTCAGTGTTAGGCAGGTAGTTTTAATTTTATGGCTGTGTATACTGTTAATGCTTTCATTACATATTCATATCCATCACTCAAAACAGTTTTCTATTGTCCTATATTATAACCGTTTATTATCATCACAATGAAATAAACATTTTAATTCTGACATTAACCAAAGAAGGCCAGTGCCAGGTCAGGACAATCAATGTTTATGACTATTACCAGTAACTGATAAAGACTCTGGGGTTTTCCCTCAAACTACCCTGTCTCTCCTTTCTTTCCCCTCCCAGCAGGCTGGTCTATTGAACAGTTTTGTCAGGCCTCCTGCTGGTATTTTAATTGTCATGGACATTTAAGTAGATAACATCTCATTTGCATAACATGTTGTGCCTGCCTGGTAGCACCATGCTCTTTACCACGTCCCTACAATCAGCATTTATGACTATTACCTGGGGTGGAGGCCTCATAGCCGAGGTTGTCCCACCTCAGAGGTGCAGAGTTTTCTCTGGGCAAGTATGGTTGGTGTGGTTTGCTAGCCACACCAGACTTTCTGGTGACTGATAAAGGCTCTCGGGTTGTCCCCTGAACCTCCCTGTCCTCCTTTCAGGAGCTGAAATTCTGTCACAGCTGCTTTCAGACCTATATGTCTGTTTCAGTGTGAGGAGATGCTCCAGACTTTTTTTTTTTTTAAAGCTCCATAATTTTTGTGTGATTTTGTTGTCAGCACATTCAACTTTGTAAAGAACTAAGAATTTAATAAGAATATTTCATTTATTCAGATCTAGGGTCTCTTATTTTTGTGTTACTTTAATTTTTTTAGCAGTGTAGTTTGTAGTGTGACAACCTAAAGGAATGTGTTCCTCTCATGTTCTGCTGAATGGGTCTTTTTTTCACAAACTAGCAGGAAAGTTTAGTGCCAATGACTGTAATAGATACAGAGAAAAATGATCCAAGATTAGTTCTCTTCCTCTGGTGTGTTCTGAACGATTGTCCATAATGGCGAAACTTTCTTTATTTTTATTGCTGACAGTAAGTCAATGTCTTTTTTAATAAATATTTATTTAAGTAACATTTATTTAAGATTTTTGCATCTCTAATTTAGCATTTAGCATATATTTGCCATAAGGATGGCATGTGCCAAGACAATTTTTATTTAGGCAGCTATAATCTAGAGTTTCTGTCTGTATGTCTGTCTCTCTGTCTCTCTCAGTCTGCAGTGGGCCTCTTCCAGTCAAATGTGAAGGTGCACCTCTTGCTCTTTGCCAACAGAGGGAGTGCTGACTACAAACCTCTGCAGGAGAAGCTGGGGGCTCTGGCCCCTCACTATGCTGGCAAGGTAGAACTGTTAGCACTGATATGAGATCAGCTTTAGACCAGCAGGCATCTCATGTCATAATCGAATGGATTTAATGAGCATGAATGATTTAGGATTAGAGCAAAGTACTGAGTACAAAGTACCTTCAGCTTACACTCGTACTTTCCTGAACCTCCATCTAGAGCTTCTAGCACCCGCTACGTTGTGAGAGATGAGATAAATCAGATAAAAATACAATTAGTACAGATATCTGAAAAATGCCCTAAACTGTGGGCCCAGACTTTCCTCGTAATGGTTACACATTAGTGACATGATATTACAGAATCATTTTGAGTATTAACTGAATTATTAGTCTTAAAATTAATACATGAATTATTATACAGCCTAAGAAGGAAGGTAAGCTATGTGATTTGATCATGATTACAATGATAAATGATATATTTAAAAAAAGGTTAGAATTCATTGCTAAGAATTTAACATTTAGTAATGTGCATAAGTTTAAGAACCCCATCAGCTTGAGTTAGCTGATGACGGTGCATTGGATTCTTCCTTGATTTAAGATTTCCCCAACTTATATACAATCACAAGTTGCTTATTATTTTCACGTTACGTCTACTAGGTGATTTGAATGAAGAAAACAAGCACCTTTTTAATGGCAGGGGATTAGGGTTAAACATGAACAAATCCCTTATTAGTGTCTGTACACTGAAACTGGAATGGGAGGACACTGTGATGTCTAGTGAAACAACAATGGTGTGTGTTTGTGCCTCTCTAGATGCTGTTTGTGGTGATGAATGGAAAGGAAAAGGCCAACGCTCGAGCTCTGGGCTACTTCAACTTGAAGTCGAAAGATCTGCCACGTGTGGGCATCTACGATGGCGACTCAGACAAGACCTGGCTCCTGCCTCAGGGTGAAATCTCCACTGAACGTGTGCAGAACTTCTGCGATTCCTTCCTTAGTGGAGAGCTGCAGGTAGGGCTGCTGTTTTGATTAGCATTAGTGTTTATCTGAACAAACATGTAACAGAGTTCCAGAGCATTTGTGTGTTTCTGTTGGTTGGAAGTGCTGCATTTCCTCCATCACTTGTTAGCTACATTTAGCTCCTAAAAACCAAAAAAAGCTAAACAGTTTGTAAAAATACAAATAAGATAATGACTCCAAACACATGCAGTGTCTTTTTGCCCAATGAGCACTGGGATATGAAGATGAAATTAGACCTGTGCTGTTCATGAGGGCACAATGGCTGGATTAATGATGTTATTCAGGTGTAATGGACTTGTGTAGGGCAGTTCTTTATTGACTAGACACACCTGCCCACACTAACACCACCAACACCAAAGCTGAAGCATAGTGCTCTCCTTGACGTCTCCATCTTTCTGCTCAACGTGAATCGACTTTCATCAGAGAACAGCACTGAGACACTGGTCTTTCGTCCAGTGTAAATGCTCCCTGTCCCATGGAAGACGATGACGCCTGTGCCTGGTGGTGTGGTCAGGTACCCTTACAGGTCGTCTAGCACAGACACCATGCTGATGTAAATGGTTTCAGATTGTCAAAACTTTAGAGAAGGTCACATTAAGTTCACCTGTAAAGGTTATATTGCATCTTTGGTTCATCCTGAAATTTCACCCATAAGCAGAATATCCTTCTATAACTTTTTGTGAGTAGAGTACAATGATAGTGTATATAATTATATATTACTGTATTATACTGTGTAGTTTTATGTACCAGAAACAGTCCTAATTCATTTTTACCCAACTGTTCTTTCCAGCCCCTTCTTTTCACTTTTGTTATTTAAAACTCATATGTGCTATGTTCTGATTGGCTGCCCCATATTGAGCCTTGTTAAAAAGCAGTGCAGGTTGAAATACTCCTTATAAGTCTGAATCAACCTAAATCAAATAAGTGGAATTTAGCAGTTTCCCTGTTCATAAGCACGAGTTCGCTGCCCAGAACAGTGTGCATCACGGGATAAACTCTACCTTTTTTATCTCCTGCAGAAAGAAAAAGACGCTGGAGAAACTAAAGAGAAGAGCGAGCTCTAAATGTGACCACAACTTCATTAAAGATTCTTATGATTTGTCAGTCTGTGATCTTTTGTTTGATGGTGTGTGTCGTGTGTATGATGTGAATGTGTGTGTGACTATTACAGAAGGTAGTGTGTTGAGTTGTGTTTGAGAGGCTGAGCAGAGGACTTCATTTAAAGACTTCATCCATAGACTGTATAATGTACTCTGGTGTGTGTGTGTGTGTGTGTGTGTGTGTGTGCGTGCGTGCGTGCGTGCGTGCGTGCGTGCGTCAGCCCACACAGTCTTTGGCAAACCCTGTCACCCATCCCACGCTTCTGATTACACCGACCACAACTGACACACACAGAGTGAGAGAGAGAGAGTCGCAGGAAAAAAGGAAAAAAAAGCTGAAAATTAAAGGGACAGAAATGCAAAAAAAAATGCAAAAAAATGTTTATTCTTTGTCAATTTTTAAAAAATTGTTGATGGTTATTTTCATGAAATGCTAGTTTCACCACTCATTACCTCATTACAATGGCTCCTGCGGGGGGTGGGATACAGTATATTAGGCAGCAAATGAACAGTCAGATCTTGTTGTCAGTGTGTTGGAAGCAAGAGAAATTGGTGAGCATAAAGATCTGAGAGCCAAACTGTGATGACCAGGTGAGTCAGAGCATCTCTAAAGCACTAGGGCTGGTATGGGTTCCCAGTATGCAGTGGTTAGTACAGTACCTACCAAAAGAGATCCAATGAAAGAGAACATGTGAACCAGTGACAGGATCATGAGTTTTCATTGACTAGCCTATCAGTAGTTCACCAGTTTTGCTTTGAGTGAATGAGTATAAAAATGACTTATTCCCTTAATATTCATACTGATGATCCCAAACCCCAAACCCAGGCCCCCTTGACATGCCAATCCACCCACTAGCATCTGATGTCAGCCTTAAAGGTTTACCTGACCTACTTCTCTTTTAATTATTTCAAGATTTTATTTTAAACCGTTTAGACTAATTTAAATTGTTCCATTAGTTGTGAAAAGGGTGAAAATCAATTTGTAACGAAAATGCATTTGTAACTATGATGTGTGACTGATAGACTGATGACATCAGAAATATGTGGTGTGGTATTTAAGCTAATAGTAAGTTTGCTTCCATTAATGTTGATCATGAATAAATTCTGTTCTTATAGGAGGGAATATGTGGTTGTGAGATTGTGTTTTTTGTTTATATGGGAGGCCCAGTGTACAAATCCCATTTCCAGAATTTCTGGGAAGATTAAAATATATTGGTTAACTCTCCTGAATGTTTATTTAACTGATTAAAAGCAAAATGTTTTTAAATATATTTTTTCACTAATAACATTCAATGTTTTTTGTAAATACTGTGTAAACAAATTTAGAATTTGACACCTACAACACACTAGAAAAGTGTTACATCATCATTCTTTGAATTACACTGTTTTATAATTTGGGAACTGAGGAGATGAACTGTTGCAGTTGTGCAAGTGGAATTTTTTGCTTTGCTCATTCTTTACTACTTTTAACTGCTCAACAGTTCATGGTCACCACTATCTGATTTTTTTCCTCATAAAGCTCCATATATTTTCAATTGTAGACATACTGTATGTGAACTGCATGCAGGCCAGTCTACAAAGCCACACAATTGTAGAACACAAAGAATGAGGCCTTACATTGTCTTGCTGAAAAAGCCAGAATCTTCCTGGCAAAGGAGACTGCCTTAATAGAGAAATGTGGAATCTAAAATCCACAAACATACCATGTCAATGGGACCTTCTCACCTACAGTATGCTGTAGGCATGTCCCCACAATCCTGGAAGATATTGTACCTTTCACTGACAACAGTCTGCATGGTCAAGTTCATCTTTGACATAGAGAGCTCAACCTAATTTCTTCCAAAAACCAAGCTTTAAAGGTTGACTCAACTGACCACATCATAGGTTTCTACCATCAATTGGTCCCTCTAAGATGAGCCAATATCCAGAGAACTTGGCAGTGTTTCTATATAGACTTGAAGTTTGACTTTCTCTTTGCATATTAAAGTTTAGTTCTTTATTTCTCAATGCAGAGGTGGACTATGTTAAGTGACAGTGGTTTCCTCTCTCCTCCCATGCATTTATTTATCATATTAGCATGAAAGTTTCTCATGTTGGGCCTTGTCCTATAGGGATTGAGATTTGTTCTTGAGTCATTTCACAATATTATGTACTGTAGATGAGAAACTATTTCAATTCTTTATAATCCAGAAATGTTCTTTTTGAACTGACTGACAATTCTGACAATGTGGTGAGCCAGGACCTATTTTTGCTTGCAGAGACTGAGTTTTTGGAGGAGTGAAGCAAAGGTGGGGCGTGGCTCATCACTTTTTGCTAAACTGGCTCATTTTCTTTATGTGGAATGTTTTAAAATGCCATGACTTGACTTGAGACTGAGGATGATAAGCCACAAAAGGCCATTGCTAAAGAAGCTGGTAGTGCTGTATCCAAGTATATTTATAGAAAGTTAAATGGAAGGAAAAAGTGTGGTAGGAAAAGGTGCATCAGCAACAGGGACAACTGCAGCCTTGAGAGGATTGCCAAGTAAAATACATTCAAGAATTTGGAGGAGCTTCACAAGGAGTGGAGTGAGGCTGGAGTCAGCGAATCCTGAGCCACTACACACAGACAAATCCTAGAAATCCTACAAATGTCACATTTCTCGTGTTAAACCTGAGACAACGTCAGAAGCGTCTTACCTGGACCAAGGGAAAAAAAGCACTGGACTGTTGCTCAGTGTCCAAAGTCCTCTTTTCAGATGAATGTAAATTTTGCATATAATTTGGAAATCAAGGTCCCAGAGGCACAGAATCCACGTTGCTTGACGTCCAGTGTGATTTTTCTACAGTCAGTGATGGTTTAGGGTGTCATGTCATCTGCTGTTATTGGTCCACTTCATGCTTCATTCTGCTGACCAGCTTTATGGAGATGCTGATTTTATTTTCCAGCAGGACTTGGCACCTGCCCACACTGTCAAAGGTACCAACAGGTTGTCTAACGACCAGGGTGTTCCTGTGCTTGATTGGCCAGCATACTCACCTGACCCGAATCCCATAGAGAATCTATGGAGTATTGTCAGGAGGAAGAAGAGAGACACCAGTCCCAACATTGCAGACAATCTGAAGGCTGAGATCAAAGCAACCTGTGCTTCCATCATACCTCAGCAGTGCCACAGACTGATCACCTCCATGCCACACCACATTGATGCAGTACTTCATGCAAAAAGAGGTCCAACCAAGTATTAAGTGCATAGGAATGAACATAAATTTCAAAGACTGACATTTCTGTTTAAAATATCTTTTTAAATTGATCTTCTATAATATTCTGAGACAATTTTCTGAGACAGTTAATTTTGGGTTTTATTATCGTTAAGCCGTAATCATCAAAATTCCAAGAAATAAAGGCTTGACATATTTCACTCTATGTGTAATGAATCTATATAATATATGGATTTCACTTTCTGAAATGAATGTAAAGAAATATTGAACTTTTTCACAATATTCAATTGTTTTTAGATGTACCTATATTTACACATCACATTTAATCAATCAAGTTGTTCAGTGATAACACTGGAAATCTTTGAACTTCTATCAGTTCAAGAGACTTCATAATATGTCACCCATTCTTTTTTATTCCATTTTATAAATCACTTTTCTAGAAATTTCATTTGTCCATTTTAAGCCTCCCACAGGGCTACTTGTGCTATAAGCCCCAGTGTGTGTACCACAGGTTTGAGGTTTGCATGATGCCTCGTGGCTCCAGTGTCACACTTTAGACACTGTATGTGTGTTGGCTGATGAAGTACATTTAGGGGTGGGGGTGGGGGTGGGGGTGTCAATGTACATTTGGTTTTTAGGTCAACCATGACTTGAAGCTTTGCCTGAAGAAACTGCTTGTTACACAGCCCTGGAATTGCAAACTATGTCCATTAAAGTGAGTTTAGACAAAATGCTTTCAAGAATGCTAAAAAGGGCAGACTTTTCAGGACTGCTAAGGAGCAGACCGAAGTGAGATAATGAGCAGGCTTTGTTGGTCAAAGAAAAAAGGAGGGGGGAAACCCAATTTGGGTAAATCTGACCTTTCACATTGGTCCACAAACAGCATCTTTAACCCAAACCACAATCTCCCCTATTGAGAACAAACCACAGAACTGATCTCAGATCAGTATAATGTACTAAACACTGGAAAAGAGAGAGAAAGAGGGACGGAGAGAGAGAAATCATGATGAGATGTGTTTGTGGCTGTGTACAGTGATCATTGTCAAGGCCATAATTTGCTGTAAAAGGTGATATGAGTGAGAGGTAAATGCCCAGGAAAACACGGCAGAGGTTAAAGCAAAGGTGATGATCATATATCAAGTCAGACAACACGACAGAAACGTTAATATCACCATGTCAATAGAATGCTTATTCTCTATGATGCATTGTCACATGTCTGCAATGTAAGTTGTCATTATTTTTGCATTATCACAATTGCAATGCATTGTTACACTGCAAATAAGGACTAACCTGTAACAAGGAAGTGATTGGGCATTAGCTCATTAACCGTGTAAAATATTTTCTTACTCTTTTGTTTTCCATTGCGTAAAAATCAGTAACAACTTAACATTGTGTTATATATCATTTATTATATGTCACAATATTAGTTTTTTGTCATATTGCCCACCTATAGTGAACAATGGGTTGGAGAACAGGTAGGTTTTGTAATGTAATATATGGAGAGTGTAAATCTCCTCTCCACAGTGTGCATTGGGACCCCTGCAGTGGAGGGAATGCAATCCTGATTATGACTTGATTTTTGGTTTATGAGACTACTGAATTTTTTTTTTTTTTTTGCGTGTTCCTCGATGAAGGAATGTGGAGATTTGTTTGCTGCGGGGGCACTGCGAATAAAACACTAGATTTAGAAAGAATTGGACGGAAAGTGTGGGAAGTTTTGTAGAGAAATGGACAGACAGACAGATGAACAGACACAGAGAGGGAGAGAGGAATGGTTCACTCTGCTAAAAACATTATGCACTAAAAACAGATCTTGCTGTAATTATGCAGTATATACAGGCATCCAGCACACAGCCTGTATGCAGCTCTGTAGTGCTGGGTAACATACACACACTGCGGTTGACTGGGTTTGTTTGTGCTGTCTGCCTGTGACAGTAGATGCCAGAGGTGAACCCACATCTGCTTGCTGCTCTCTGTGAACCCTTGCCTCCCTCCTTCTCTTGCTCCCATTTTGATCCTTCATTATGTGTCTAAAGTCTTACATTAAATTGTTTAGCCGTCATAATGTTATGCTTTTTTAAAGTAGCTCAGATCCTAATGCTCAGGCTTTTTATATTAGAAATATACTGGCTGAAGCCTGAGATACCTCAAAGCCTTGTATTGTCCCACTTGTGCATCTTGCATAATTGTCCACAAGTCCATGAATTTTTGACCTCTCTTCCATGAAAAATGATTTAAGCTGCAAATTACTTTTCTTGCATATACTACCCTCTTCAAATCCCACACAATTCAATTTTAGGCTTGGAGGCCACTCCTTGGTATGTTTACTAGTGTACTTAGGATCATTAAAAAATACAACAGCTTTATGTTTTAGTCGGATATTTAGTCACGATATCTTCAAGCAAGCTTTGGTAAGATGCAGATTCATAGTTCATTTAATAATTGTAAAACTGCATGTTCTCTGCAGCAGTAAAGCAACCTCAAACCGTGATCTTTCAGCCAACATGCTTTATAGTTATATTGGTATGATGTTCTTCTCTTGAAAAGCTGTCTTTGTTCTTCCACACAGATGTTCCAAACAACTCTATCTGTGATTAGTTTTTCCAAAAGGCATGGGGTCTCATTTACAAGACTTTGCGTAGAACAAAAAGTGTACATAAGCTCAAAATACAAAAATGGCATACGCACAGAAAAAGTCAGATTTATAAAGATTTGCTCACGCACAACTGCAAACAAAATACGCTTTATAAACTGCACCCTACCTCATATTGTCCACACATTGAATTTGCAGCATACTCCGTCCCTACAAGCGAGTTTCCCCTGTGATCTGGGGCTGTGGAGCCAGCATGTGAAAATTCTGCTGTCACTTGCATTTTCCAAGAAAAACGATTCAATACATGAACATTATACAGTTAGAAATGACCAAGAAGCCATCATGCTGTGGAACCAAATCACCATGGGACCATGTCAGCGTCACAAATAACATCAATACATTCGTTTTCATTTGGAGCCCTTATTTCAATGTGAGTGTAGTCAGCATACTCAGAGGATGAAACTAAGTACCACCGCACAGTGAAGAGGTGATAATGACGATGCCTTAGCACAGTGCACTATTAACCCCACATCTCACCTACCAAACCAAATAAGTTATTCTACACTAACGGTGAATAACAAATAAACATCACAGCAATAACAGCAATAAACAGTACACAGGCATTCTTTCTCCCCTCCCTTCACACACACACACACACACACACACACACACACACACACACAGCTGCCAGAGCTTGTTGTTACAGTAAAGCATTTAATAGGTGTTCAACTACACTCTGCTACTGTATATGACAGTAAATTTGCACTTTAAAAAAGAACCTGCGTTGTAAC
>JBBIGC010173623.1:0-15269 GCA_037576955.1 Lepidarchus adonis
AGTCATGAATTATATTTGTGAATCGTGTAATTTTATTTGTAAGTCATGAATTATATTTGTGAATATTGACACTAAACTATCTCCATACAACTCGGCACATTTCTTCACCTCTCTCCTTCTTCTAATTTCTAACAATTGAGAATATATACCAGTGACCTCTTCTTTCTTGCCCTATTGCCTCCCCTCAGCTGGAAGAATGTTGGGGAGAGTTTTCTGGCCATGTATAAACACCAGAATGAGTGCTTGGTCCCCCGACCCGCCTTCGGCCGCAGAATCGACCTTTCCATGTATCAGGATCCAGATTGCCTCCTCCAGACGCCTCCTATCGTGGCCCCAGATGCTGCACCTACAGCTCAATCAGTTCCAGTCACTGAGCCTCCCCAGGCCTCCATTTCTGCTCCCCTGCCTGAGCTTCCCCCTCCACCTCCGCCAGGTTCCAGCAGCCCCAGCTCCAGTCTTCCTACACCCTGTGAGCCTATGGTCCAGCTACAGGTACAGACGAGTGCACCGAGCCAAATCCTACAGAGCCAGAGTATCTTGGAAATTGGCACTGCCGCTACCATCACCGTTCCTGCTGCTACCATCACCGTTCCTGCTGCTACCATCACCGTTCCTGCTGCTACCATCACCGTTCCTGTTGCCATGGTCACTGTTCCTGCTGTTACCATCACTGTTCCTGCTGCTGCGGTCACTGTTCCTGCTGCTGCGGTCACTGTTCCTGCTGCTGCGGTCACTGTTCCTGCTGCTGCGGTCACTGTTCTTGCTGCTGTGAATGGAACTACTCCAGCTGTTGACATTGCAGTTGCTACTGCAGTGGTTATTCCTGCGCCCCCTGGTGGTGAGTATTAACAGATGCAGCTCTTGAGTTATCATGGACCACAGCACTGACAACTAATAATTCACATTTGTGCTTCATTAAGCACACCTGATTCAACTCATTAGCTAATTAGCAAGACCCTAAAGCGTTGGATTTGATGCGTTGTGGCCAGAAAGAGTCCAGTTTGGGTTTCAGGGAGTCATTTCAGTTGGGATCTTTTTTTAGATGCAGTACCTGTGAACACACAATATGCACCATTTGGAAAAATGTAAACATGTTTATGCAGTTTTATTAGAAATGTCAATGCACCTTTTAAAAATACAAACCAGTAGGTGTCTGAAGTTTGCGAATGTTGTTTCTCGCACCGTAGTACATTCTTATCTGTAAAAGTATCAAGTTTATGCTGCTTGCTTTTTTATAAAGCAATGTGATTTGCAAAGATGATTAAAAAAAAACATTAGAAATGTTAGCGAGTCTGTTTGAGATTGCAATTCAGTATTTTGATTTAAGTTTGCTGTGGGTAATCAATCAGCATAATGTAAATGTGGAGGCTAAGCTAATTAGCTTGCTAAGCTTTCCTTGACTACATTTGGGATAAGGGGAAAATTCAAAAGATTAAAAAATCTTCTTTATTATTGCTAGAGACTGAGGTGAAGATGCTAATTCACATATTCCCTTTGCAGTGCTTGACTCAGCTCTGGGTGATAAAACTAAGAAAGCCCCTAAGAGGAAGAGAGTGATGGAGGATTGTGCCGAGACAGCGAAGAGGCGCTCAGCGCGCGTCCGCAACACCAAGTGCAAAAAAGAGGAGAAGATTGACTTCCAGGAACTGCTTCTAAAATTCTTACCGCCACGGTATCAGCCATGTTTATTAATCTACACGGTTACATTCAGACTTTTACCGATGCATCAATAACATTGAGATTGCCACCTTGGTAGTGCTTTGATATTCTATGCATTTTAAAGAGGAAATGATGTCATGATGAAGGTAATGGGTATTATCTCATACCATGTTGTGGTTTTATGATCTTGGTCTGTTCCTCTGTCTCAGACTAAAGAAATTTGATGCAGATGATGATGAAGAAAGCCTCAGTAATATGGACACCCAGTGTGATATCAAACCTGGCTCCCAGCTGAATCAGGGCACCTGCTCCACCCTCTCTGACTACATCAGCAACGCGGAGAAGGGTAAAAGAAATGAGGGCTCAACTTTGACTAAGTTTAAATGTCATTTTTAAGTCTCAGATCAAGAAGACTGATGTGGTTTCTGATACTGTATAACATACTGTTATGTGTAAAAACAGACAAAATTAGGATCTATAGTTAAATAGTGGTATTGTATTTCCCCAACAATAGGCTGTGGCTTATAGATCAATTTTACAAACCTGGTATTGGGTGTTTGCTTAAATTGGGCGGCCAATACAAAAATATGAAAATGCGTTTGCTAAAAGTATAATTCAGTACAAAAAAAGACGACATCGCCAAATGATTAGATGAATTTAAATGGTTTACTGCAGCAACGAACAGTTTGAAAAGATGCCTTTCTTCAAATCCTTAAAAATCAGATAAAACAACTGGATTTGTGCGGTTTCATCACTGGTATCGCTCTCGGATATTGCAGACTTTGCTTTGAGCTTAAAATCTTCAGCGTAGTTCTTGCATTGTGGCATAATTTAGGTCATTTTAAATGTTACATTTAAATTGTTCATGTTCAACTATGGTTTAATGTTGCTGGTCACTGGTATAGAGGTGCAAAGGTCTCCAGGGGCCAAATGAGGTGCTTCTGTTTCTGATGGGTAATTCAGTAACGCTGCCGCTGATAACGGGCGGCTTATCCTAGAGTTTTAAAACATAAATGATTCAATTACATTTATAATTTTTGTGGCTTATAGAAAATGGGGCGGCCTATAATATGGGACGGCCTATGGTTGGGGAAATACGGTCTCATTGAAGGCTGAAAACGAAAAAAAGTTTGTTATTTAGGCGTGCAGTTTGAATTGGTGGGGAACATGCTTTGTCATTTCTAAGCTACATTCGCCTCATCGAACCTCTTAACAAACCTTTTATACCAAATATGTTTTGGCTGATCAAATTCCCATTGCAGTTGCGTGGGTGTGGGTGTGGGTGTGGGTGTGGGTGTGGCCAAACCAATGTCTTCAGGTTGTATTGCTGAGAACAGATGGGAAATGTATATTAATGATTATTCTACAGGATTTTAAGGACTGAAGGACATTTGAAGGTGTAAAATTAGCATTTAATGTTATGTAATATTCTGTAGCGCAGCTTTAATATTCCATATATTCCAATATAATGCCAAATGTACATTATGCACATACATTCTCTGTGTATTGGGATTATTCGTTTGTATTTGTTTTGTTCTTACATGCGTTCTCCTCGTTCTACAGAGCATGCAGAGGTGCACTCCTTCCTGCTAGCCAACATGCAGAACGGTGGTATCCTGGAGCTTCTCTTACGCTACCTGAAGGTGATTGGGCAGAAATTTCTGGAGGAGTGGCCTCCGGGACTATGCAACGTAGTGCTGGAGATTTATAACTGCTGGAGAAAACACAGCACAGGGCTGCCCAACCCACTGCTGAGAGATTCCAACAACCAGCACATTAAAGTAATGGAGATAATGAAGTTTTTTGTTTGTTTGTTTGTTCATGACTGTTAAAGAATTGAGATTATTGTATAAATCTGCATTTTTGTGCGGTAGGAGATGATGATGATGAATCTGTCCTGTATGGAACTGCAGTTGGAGCAGTGGTCTCTCAGTAAAGGAAAGAATAGTAAGTTACCTAAACAGAACACCTGCACTCAGTAACCATTAACCCAGTCGTGACAAAGCTGATCTCAGAAAACACAATGAAAACACACAGTTGTTTGCTGTGTACAGTAGGTAAAACGTTGACTTGTTTGTGTCAGTGTCTCAGAAGAAGAGTGTATCAGGAGGAGCTCACGGGGAGCAGGACACCCAGGAGAACCGGTTCCAGACGGATCTGTTCATGATGACCATGGCTTCCTCACAGAAAGATGTGTTTGAGAGTGACTGGCTGTCCTTCGCTGTCAGGGTTCACTGGCTCAAAGCTCGACATCTGGCTTTTCAGGTACCAGCTAAACCAGCAGCCATCACTATACTCACAGGTTCCAGTCTTGGAGACACATTACTACCCATTACATGTGTATATGTATAGTAATGGATACAACTGATTAATACAACAGATGTTTACCAATTTGTGATTTGGCAAAAAATTTAAACTAGTAAAAATGACAACAGCAGATAAATCAATCCAATCCAACTTTATTTCTTAAGCACTTTTAGAGAACACAAAGCACCAAAGTGCTTTACAGGCTATAGGATATAAATAAATAAATAGTATAAAATATAAAAACATGAGATAAACAAATACAATAAAATGTGTTAAAGTGTTAAAGGCCAAGAAAAAAAGTTGCGTTCTAAAAGAGATTTGAAATCGGACACAGTAGAAGCTTGTCTGATGTGCAAAGGCAGCCCATTCCAAATTTGTGGGGCTGCTATGATCAAACCAAGACTAAGGGCATGGTTTCATTTGAAACACTATCACCATTTTAGGGCCTTGCCCTTGGGTCACAGGTTTAAGTCCCAGGTACCACTGAGGAACCACTGAGGAACCGTCCCACAACACTGCTCCTCGGTCTCAGTTGATAACCAATCACTGCTCCACGTGCACATGTGCGATGGGTTTGCTTTGTGTCACCAACTGTGTTCACAATGGCAAATTGTCATAAGCAATTTTAAAAAGAACGATTTTTAAAAATGGTCATTGAGGGTTTTTATTATTATCTGTTCGAAGTTTATTTGAAGTCCAAGAAGACCATCCTACAGGCCTCCCACAATAAATACATAGACTTTTAAATCAGTGTAACTATGTTGTAGTTGTACATCAATACTTAGGTCTGTTGTGAATATCCTGAATGTATTTTCTGTGTTGCAGGGCGACATGGAAGAGGCACTTGAGGGATATGACCTGTGTGTAGGGCTACTGAAGAGCCAGTCTCAGAACAGTGATGCGGAGAAAGTCATCATCAACCTGCCCAACATCTGCATGGAGTCAGTCATTTCTGTAGAGGAGGTACAATACACACACACATATTATCTACAAACACATTTATCTAGAGGCTATATTGGGAATACATGACAATTTTGGACCAAGATCAGATTTCTATTTCACACTTATAGAACATGCAGTCATGTGAAAAAGTTAGGACACCCCATGAACGCCTGTTTGTTTTTGTAACATTCTTGCACATGTGGATATTTTATCTCAATTCAACAATAATGGGGAAATTCAAGTAATACAACTTAACAGACTTTTTAAAATATTCTGTAAAGTGTAATTCTACAAAAATGTGATTTCTGATAAGTAATGAATTGGGACATTTTTATTCACAATTAAAATGGTTCATCATACACAGATGTAGGACAGCAGGTGCACATGATTAGAGCATCGTTACTCAGCATTTTGAGGATGGTTGCCCTATTTAGACCGTAGAGCTGTCTGAGGCTTTCGGAGAGAAGATTGTAGCAGTTTATAAGTCTATTAATGTGTATTAAGAATATAAATATTTGTGAAATCTCCCATTCCATTAGCAGACTCTTGCTATTTTTGATATGAAAGGTTATGCCTCTGTCATCAGAAAGAGACTGCACAACTTTAACTTGCGTGGGAGGTATTCAAGGAGGAAACATGTGCTGAAATATCAAGGCCACACTGAAGCCAGAGAAACATGGACAAAGTCCAGGGCATCTGGAATAATGTTCTTTGGGCAGATGAGTCTTAAATGTATCTATTTGGAAACCAAAACAGCATTACAGGAAACGAATCACATATGAACTGTGAAGCATGGCGGTGGAAGTGTCATGGTTTGGGGATGCTTTGCTGCAGCAGGACCTTGCCAGCTCACCATCACAGAATCCTCCATGAATTCTATTGTGTTTCAGAGGGTGCTTGAGGAACATGTGAGACCATCTCTGAACTTTAAAGCTTAAACCCAGAACATACATGGACCAAGGACTGAAGGCTGCGCAGTCCTGGAGTGGTGACTGAAATGCTGTGGGGTGATTTGAAACAGGCTGTACATGCAAGAAACTCAACATCTCTCAGCATAAAGAATTCTGCATTGAGGAGTAGGGCAAACTTTCCTCAGACTGAAGTCAGATACTGGTAGATGCTACAAGAAGCGTCTCACTGTGGTTATTTCAGCCAAAGGGGGTAACACTAGCTATTAGGGGGTGGGGCGTCATAAATTTTTCCTCAATTAGAATATACATTTTTGTTTATCTTTTGTTTAATGAATAAATCAAGGTTAATTTTTTGTTATTTACCTGCAATTAAATTCCAACTTAATATTTAATGGGGTGTTCTAACTTTTTTACATGACTGTATGGGGGCGACTGTATGGATATGTGGTTTTTAAAGTGTGGCTTAAACATGCAGTACTTGGTTCAAGGAAAGACCAATAGGATGAGCTCATTGATGCATGTTGTGTATGAAGACTAGCGAGTCTCTTTTGATCATACAGATGAGCTATGGTAGCACCTAAACTTAATTCTGGAAAGATAGCAGAACTAGCTGTGCACTGGGCCTATGCAGTGTTGATCAGAGGGTTTTAATGTTCTGGCTGATTATGGTGTTAAGTATGTACATTTCAAAATATTTTGTACTTTGTTAGATTGAGAAAAAACTGAAGTCTCTAGAGAGGTGCCAGTCGCTGGAGGAGATTCAGAGACTCTTTGAGAGCGGAGACTACCATTCAGTGGTCAGATTACTCCAACCCACACTGAACTGTGGACCCAGCACAGCCCGGCCCAAACCACTCGAGTACATCAGCTCAGCTCCCGAGAGGCCAGCGCAACTACTGCTGCTGCAGGTACTACACACTTCCACACACAACCAGCGGCTCAGTCTGTGACACTTCCTAACGACCCCTATCTGTTTATCCTGCATTGCTTAGAGCTCCCTGCTGAGACTGAAGGACTATGCACAGTGTTTGGAGAGTTCAGAGGTGGCACTGAATGAGGCTATACAGCACCTGAATGCCTCATTACCCAGCAGCCCCCCTGTGAAGGAGGAGTGGGTGGCCACGGTAACGGCCATGCTTCGTGGGATTGAGCAATGCATCACTGAGCAGCCACAGCTCCTCACCAGCACACCGCAGACCACCAACCTGCCCCGCCTTGCCAACAGCTTCATACAGGTCCGTGCATTTGAACTCGCAGCACTTCTTCAGGCTAAGCACATCATGTAGGGGTTGGCCAGACAGCAAAAATACAGTAATACTTTGAGGAACTTTCCCCCATACATATATATTTTTTGATATGAGAATATATATATATATATATATAATATCTGTAAATCCATGTTTAATGAGTACAAATAAATGTTTTTCTGTTTCTCACATTGCAGTATAATACGTTCACTGAAGCGAGACTAATAATGTACTGATATTACAGTATAATCAGAAAATCATATTTTGACCATAATTTATGATACATATTGCATAACTTCATGATATTTCACCTGTGTTTTGGGACGATTGGTGTAATATTGACAATGCTAACAAGAACATGTGGGCATTTTTACCTTTAAAAGAGTTAGGTGCATATTTTTGTATAACTATTGATTATTTTATACAGTTGCAGCTGAATTACCAATGAGTTATGGTTTCTTAGCTGATGGACTAGAAGGATTTAGTTTGTTGTCCTTAAGGAGAATGGTGTTCACCTTTTGGGGGATTGTGTGTGTGTGTATCTGACGTGTTTATTGTGTTTCTGTAGTTGATCGACTGCAGCATGGTGTTGCCTGATGACCCAAAAGAGCCTCACTTTTCCTCCATGCTTCCCTGGATCCTGTTGTATCACCTGCTTAAGAAAGATGAGGCTGAGTTTGACTGCATGCTTCGCCAGCATCTAGCTGATGAAGACGATGATGGTATATTCTGTTAATCTTCCTCTCCTCAGTCTCTTCAGGCCTCTTGTGCTATTCTGCTCCTAAATAATAATAATAAATTTTTATTACACTGCACTTTACATTTTTAAATCTCAACGTGCTTACATGTTCTAACAGAAAACTAATTAGAACACTGACTACGAAGGATGAAAAGCATTAGTGTAGAGAAATGTTTTCAGTCCTTTCAGGTGTTCCTAGCTGCAGAGTTTTGAATCCTACAGACCATCAGCAGCACTGTGGATAATCTACATACCACTGACCAGAAAACTGATTCTATTTAGCATATAATGCAAACAATGAATATAATGCAAACCTGAACTTATGGTAACTTAATTTTGTATTGGTTGTAGTGTGTTTGTTAGTAGAGGTGTAGCAATTAATCGATTAATCAATGCATCGACCAAAATGGTGCAATTTAATGTATTGATCTGACACATGAAAATCGATAATTCTACAATTAATTTGATTGTTTTACTTGATTGTTGTGTTTTTAATGACTATTTGATGTTATGATAAGGTTAAAATTATAACCTGTTGATGGAAATGTATCAAATTGCATCGTTGCAAATTTTAAGGTGTAAAAGATTAAATCGTATTAAAATAAAATAATAGATTTTAAATTGAATCTCAAGGACACTTGATTTACATTACTATCTGCTAATTGTGTCCATCAGTCGACATGCAGGATTTCTTTACCTAATAAGCAGCCTGATGTTTGCAGCACGATCTCCTATATATTTAACTTCACACCCACGCTGTTGTGGAAATATTGGAAAAACATAGACTTCAGCCCCTGAACTTGGCTGAGGTAATGAACGAGCAACACTGTGTGTGTGTGTGTGTGTGTGTGTTGTAGATGATGACACTCCCTTGATGCCTTCTTCACTGATGCTATTGAACACTGCACACGAGTACCTGGGTCGCCGCTCCTGGTGCTGCAACTCAGACGGAGCTCTGCTCAAGTTCTTTGTGAGTCTAAATGCAGCTTACGTTCAGTACATTCATCACTCTCCTGACAACACAAGCCTGTTTACCTTTAAGGTCATTGAGAAGTGCGCAGGTTTGAGTACGTTTGTTCTGACTTTGTAGAAAACTAGAGAAAAACATTCCTGTCTTTCCTGTTTTTTTTATACAGAATGAGCAAAACTGTGTTGGGTTACTGATATTGATAAGTCATTTAGCATTTAGAGATTTGGCTTAAAACATTCTTATTACATACACACACACACCATGGTGCTTGAAAGTTTGCAAGCCCTTTAAAACAGGGTCAAAGTTGCTCCAGGAGGGTCAGTGTCCAGCACCCGGGGTAATTCTTCAAACCTATTCAGTAAACCTGCCAATTAACAGGTAGGTCAAACCAGGTGTGCTTGATAAGGGAAAATTAAACTACTGGACATCAGCTAATGATATTATATGAATGTGACCTAAAACCTCATTGGATTTTCATCATTCGTCCCAAGAGTATGTTACTTAGTTTTGCCACATGCAGATGTTATTTGATCTTTTTTTTCAATAAATACATATATTCTACGTACAAGTATAATAATGATTTTTCTTTTTTTAGCTGTTTTCTTTATCTACTTTTAAGATCATGTCAGATTCATTTGAAAGGTACATGTGGGTCATAGTACATATAATTATGTAAAGTGTTTGGTTAATTCTGGTCAGAATTTATCAGAGCATTTCCCGTGTTGTGGTGTGTGGGATATCATGGTGTCTCCACTTGTTTAAAACGTGGTTTTACTGAAAACTGACACTTTGGATATAAAAATATAAGAGGTGAGTGGGAATTCAGAAAAAAAAGCTACTATCACCCAACTCACCACTTAGTAAATTAATAAAACATGTTTTGAATATTACTGTAGGAAGTAGTGCTAGTAAGTTTGATCAAATACTAAACTTTTTATTTAGTGTTCAAAATGGTACATATCAGTGAGTAGCAAAATATTTAAAAAATGTTATTGTCATTTCGCATGGTATTTACCAAAATACACAAGCTGAAATTCACCAGCCTCAAAAGTGCAATAATCAATAAAAACTACAAATATAACTATAGAAATGCAGTTAAATTAATAAAACCGTAAAATAACACTAGGAAGTATGTGAACCTTTGCTTTCATTACTGGTGTTCCCCTCTTCTGTAGCAATAACTGTAAACGATCATTTCTGCTGACTGTTGATCAGTCCTGCATTTTGGCTTGAAAGTATTTTAGCCCATTCCTCCATACAGAACTCTTTCAGTGCATACATGCTTATTTATATAGCACATTATCATACACAGAGGTCATTCAGTGTGCTTTACCAGGATAAATACAGCATAATTACAGATAGAAAAAAAAATTAAAACAATCCTTATTGATAAAAAATATCTAAAAAGAATTCAAGTTCCACAAATAAAAAGTGAATAAGCAATTGATGGTTGTGTTGGGCTTTCTGCTGTGGGGTGTTCACACAAGAACTGTTGCTGTATATCTTTCCATAATTCTATTGGGTTAAGATGAGGGCCTTTGCAAATATCCACTAAGTATTTTTCCATTAGCTTTCTGGTTTGTCCATCTGATCTTTCTAGATCTTTTAGGAGAGCAATGGTTTACCCCCTGATTTTAATCATCTTGGTTCGTTTTTTGCTGACTATCATATTCCTTGCTCATGGAGTGATCTTTGTGGTTGATCACTCCAGTACAGGGTAACATTTGTAAGACATGACCCAACACAAATGTAAATAAACCTGCGTTTGTGTGTTTAAAGGTGCGTGTATTACAGCAGAAGCTCGCTGTAGGGGACATGCTGCCATATAAAGAAGACCTGGAGACCGCGCTGGAGCAGTGCTTCTACTGCTTATATGCTTACCCAAGCAAGAAGAGCAAAGCCCGATACCTGGAGGAGCACTCTGCACCACAGGTAAACTGCCTGTCAAAAGGCAAACCTGGAATGGCTAACTTTTTTTTTTCTTTTGAACGTTTGAACCACCTTTGGGCTATAAGATTTATATACTTTTACCATCAGCATGGAAAAGAAGTCTCATTTAATTATTTATGTTGCTCTTCAAAGCAAAGACATCACACTGAAAATGAAGCCAAGTGTTGAAAAGTGTATCCATAGCATTATTGCAAATAGTTCCAGTCTTAAAAATGTTCAAAGAAACATACTCTGTGTTCCTTGTACATATAAGGCAAGCTTAATTACAGTGGTTATTCAGTGTGGGTTAAAAAATAAAATCAGCACAGGAAATAAAAATAAACCTTAAAATGTATAGAAAGTAAGTAGATAAGAAGGTTGTGCTAGAGCTGCTCTGACTTCAAACACAAACCCATTAAGTTCCCTTTGTATTCGTTTCCTCAACTAGTGCTTTCCCATGGGACTTCCCTTCCTTTTACATGTGGTCTTCAACTCTGTGTCCAGATCATGTTCTCACAAACATATGACTTAAAACTGATGAAAAAGTAAACCGGATATCAGAGAATGTCCTTCAAGCTTCAAACATACCGTATTTTCCGCACTGTAAGGCGCACCGCATTATAAGGCGCGTAGAATAGAAGCTACAGTAGTGGCTGGGGTTGCGTTATGCATCCACTAGATGGAGCTGCGCTAAAGGGCACGTCAACAAAACAGTCAAAGTCAGTCAAACTTTATTAATAGAATACAAACCAGCGTTCTGACAACTCCGTTCACTCCCAGAATGAATAAACAGCCGTTTTATTATTTTTCCCGAGGTAATGTGAGTGACTTTTCGGGACACAGTTTAGATTTTAACAACAGCGTACAGTACGTGCTCCCGTTTTATCCACAGCGCGGTTCACAGGAATATGAAAGGTGAGCGGAACCTTGATGATGTGCTCTGGTCGGATCTTTTTTCAGTGATCTTGTTTTCACAGTGTGCGCGGAAAGTGGCCAGCTTTTCTTGGTAGTCTTTTGGCAGTTGATGCGAAACAGTAGTTTGTGTATGGATGGAGAGATTACGTCTTTTCATAAACCGAAAGCACCAAGAAGGACCACCTCTAAATTCACTGATGAAAATAGAGTCGGCGGCTGCTTCCCGTAGTTGCGAGACCTGTTGCGGCTCAACATTGCAGCTTTTAGGTGCGCCTTATAGTGCGGAAAATACGGTACTTTATTAGTAAGGCCCTGGCCATACGAGTGTCTGAATCAAACATTTTTCTGACGTTTGTGGTGTCATGTGAATTTGAATTTTGGATCGGTGACAGAATCCGTGGCAATATAAATACCAAAAAGTATTTGTCAGCCACCAATTCTGCATGTTGTCCTGTAATGTTCTGTAAGAGTCTGTAATGTTCATCATGGGTTTACTTTAACTGTGAGAGAAAAAAAACCTAGGAAGTCACACTATGATTTTTTTTAAAAGACTTTATTTGTATAATGGTGCAGAAAATAAGTATTTGGTCAATAGCAAAAGTTCACCTCAATACTTTGTAATGTACCATTGGTTGCCAATGAGAGGTCACCATGTTTACACACACTGTATCTGGTATTTTGGTCCATTCTTTCATGCAGATCTTCTCAGGAGTTGAGATGTTTTGGTGCTGTCACTGAGCAACACAGACTTTCAACTCCCTCCACAGATTCTGCATTGGATTGAGGTCTGGAGACTGGCTAGGCCGCTTCAGAACCTTGAAATGCTTTTTACGTAGCCACTCCTTTGTTGCCTGGGCGGTGTGTTTGGGATCATTGTCATGCTGGAAGATTCTTCAATGCTTTCACTGATGTATCGTGAGATTTCGGGCAAAAACCTTCTTACATGTCCCCATTCATGCTTTCCTTAATACTGATCAGTCGTCCTGTTCCTTTTGCAGAAAAGCCTAATGTTTCCACCCCCATGCTTCACAGTTAGTATGGTGTTCTTGGGATGCAACTCGGCATTCTTCCCCCTCCAACACGGCGAGTGGCGTTTATAACAAAAAGTTCCATTTTGGTCTAATCTGACCACATGGCATCCAGATGGTCTCTGACAAACTTTAGATGGGCCTGGACAAGTGCTGGCTTAAACAGGGGGACCTTACTCCAGGATTCCTGCTTTTTGTTTGTAAGCGCTAAATACTTATTTCCTTCACTATTATACATATACGTCTTTTAAAAATAATACAATGTGATTGAATTTTTTTTTAACATTCTATCTCTCACAGTTGAAGTGAATTTATAATGAACATTACAGACTCTCTCATCTTTTTAAGTGGGACAACTTGCAGAATTGGTGGCTGCCAAATACTTTGACCCTCTCTTTCTCTCTCTCTCTCTCTCTCCCTCTCTCTGTATATATACACTATATATTGTGAAAAAGTTCAATATTTCTTGACATTTCGTTCAGAAAGTGAAATCAATATATTATATAGATTCATTACACATAGTATCAGAAATGTCAATCCTTTATTTCTTGGAATTTTGATAATTATGATTTACAGATAATAAAACCCAAAAGTCACTGTCTTTAGAAAATTAGAATATTTTGAAAAAAGTTCAATCTTGGAAAGTCATGTCACATCCTAATCAGTTTATTAATCTTTAAATGGTCTCAGTCTGGATAAGGAGGTTACACAATCATGGGGAAGACTGCTGACTTGACAGATGTCCAGAAGACAGTCATTGACACTATCCACAATGAGGTTAAACCACAAAAGGTCATTGCTAAAGAAGCTGGTTGTTCATAGTGCTGTATCCAAGCATATTCTTTTATCCAAGATTTGAATGCTAGTGTGGTCAAGGCTTAAGATTTGCCTTATTGTAGTATATTTAGGGTACATCCCAAATGGCTCTCGTTTGGCTCAGTTCCAAGGATGTATTTTCTTAATTTTGATAGTCATTGTAATTGTATATTGTTTCTTACCGATGCTTAGGAAGACCAGTGTTCCTATCACCAGAACTTGGTCTAAGTAATGCCCCTTAGTAATACACCTAAAAACTTTTTGCCAACCTCTATTGAACAACAAATGCATTTACTCATACTGGTAAATCAGAACTAGTAAAATGTGTCATTTTAAGCATAGATTGGATTTAGTCAGTATTTCATCACTAAAGAACTTCATACCTAAATGAAGACTCATACTTTCCTGCAGCACTTTGCTCTATCAGTGGCTAAAACTGCCCCTAGTTTTGACAGTTTCTCCAACTAGTGCAGTCCCTTGTGTATCTTGCAGCTCCACTCTCTGTACTTGATTGCTGTCTCACTGTGGCTCCTTTGCAAGCTTTGTTAGTTAATGACTTTACGAGTGTTTTCCCAGAGCTAATTAGGCAGCTGGGTGGCATGAGGTCTACCCGGATGCCACAGTGACAGCAGGCCAACACTACAGTAATCAAGCGATTGATTCTCTTTCAGGCTGCTCCAGGCACATTGATTCTGTGGAAAGCTCTTCCCTTAGTAACCAAGAACTTTTCTTTATACACTCCTATAGCAACAGAGGTGAACCTGAGTGTTGTCTTACTGCCTTGGTGAATGTACTTATAGTTTAGAGTAACATCGCCAAAGCGTCAAAACCTCACACTATATTGCTTTTTCAGTAGCGTTTAAAAACCTGAAGACACTGCTCTTTACATTATGTACAAATGTTAAAAGTTCTGATAAGCAATAACATTAATTTTTGTACAGTGGTGTAAAAAATTAAAACTGATTTTCTTTTTTTAATGTTCGTCACACTTGTATGTTTCAGATAATGAAAAAAATATATAGACACAAAGTAACACACGTAAACACAAAAAGGATTTTATTATTAAGGGAGAACAAAAAATATCCAAACTTACATGGCCCTGTGTGAAAGTGATTGCCCTCTTTGATAAAACATAACTGTTGTTGATCACACCTGAGGTTAATATCTCTAACTACAGCCAGTCCTGATTACTGCCACACCTGTTCTCAATCAAGGAATCACTTAAAGAAGAGCTGCCTGACAAAGTGAAGTGACCAAAAGATCCTCAAAAGCTAGACATCATGCAGAGATCCAAAGAAATTCAGGAACAAATAAGAAGGAAACCTTCCAAGGAGTGGCCGGCCGACCACAATTACCCCAAGAGCGCAGCGACGACTCATCCAAGAGGTCACAAAAAACCCCACAACAACAGCCAAAGAACTTCACTTACTGTGGATTAGGTCAGTGTTCATGATGCCACCATAAGAGAGAGACTGGGCAAAAATGGCCTGCATGGTGCCAAGACAAAAAACACTACTGAGCAAAAAGAATATTAAATCTCGCCTCAATTTTGCTTGAAATCATCATCATGATCCCCAAGACTTTTGGGAAAATACTCTGTGGACTGAGGAGACCAAAGATTAACTTTTTGGAAGGTGTGTGTTCCATTAGAAGTAACACTGGATTTCAGAAAAGAATATTTCAGAAAAGAACATCATACCAACAGTAAAACATGGTGGTGGTAGCGTCCTGGTCTGGGGCTGTTTTGCTGCTTCAGGACCTGGAAGACTTGCTGTGATAAATGGAACCATGAATTCTGCTGTCTAC
>JBBIGC010173640.1:0-15268 GCA_037576955.1 Lepidarchus adonis
TCTACTCTACTCTACTTTATTCTATTCTATTCTATTCTACTCTACTCTACTCTACTCTGTTCTACTCTACTCTACTTTATTCTATTCTATTCTATTCTACTCTGTTCTACTCTACTCTACTCTACTTTATTCTATTCCATTCTATTCTATTCTATTCTATTCTATTCTACTCTACTCTACTCTACTCTACTCTGTTCTATTTTAAATTTAATTACTAATTCTGGGTAAGCATTAATATAAGTCTATAATCAGTCATTGCTGTGTCTGTGACATCCTACAGAGATGACATTTTACAATGTTTGTATTAAACATTTACAGCACTTTGGAATATTAAATTAACGCTGTGATTTGCTTTGGAACAGGCTGATGTACTTGTTGCTCCCATGCTGACAACAAACCTGAACTCAACCAAAGTTGGAATGTGCTTGGTGAATAAAGGAGGACAACAGTTTAAGAGTAATTTTAATACTGCCAAAGGAAAACGCTCACTTACTCCTGGAGAAGTGCTGGAGGTAGATGGGACTCCATTAGGGTGCAAAAAGGTGTTCTTTTATTGAGTGTGTGCCCTGGAGTGGCAACAAAGACAACAGTGAAAAGGTGAGCACACAGAAAGAGTGAACCTGGCAAAATTGTGTAATTAGCCAAAAAAAAACCCAGTGGAAAATGAACAGTAATTGCAGACTGTGTTCTATATAATTATCCCCCAGATCAGTCTGACTTAAATTTGGGAATGGGTATTGGGGTTGCTGTAATGTAATTTTTGTGTTACATATTTTTCTTCGCAGGCATTATGTTGTGGTCTGGAGCGAGTTCTGGCACTTTGTGAGCAGCAGGGTTGGGCATCTGTCGCTATGCCAGTAATCGGACCCGGACCAGCACTGTCAGTACCTGTCAAAGACGCCAGTCAAATTTTGACAAAGGTTATTGGCACATTTGGCAGGACTGGAGTCACTGGCTTTCTCAGTACCATACGCATTTCCATTATGCCTAATTACTCCAATGCTGAAGAGGTAAAAAATAATGTTTTTAATTTCTTCATTAGTCCAGATGATTAAAAATATTTTACAGTTAATCATTTTTTAACAGAGTTTCTTAAAATGTCTTAAAATATCAGATCATAACAGAATGAAAAAAATCATGAAAAATACCTGACAATGGTTTATTGCTCCACAACACAATTATTCTACACTACAATAACATTAACTCAATATTCATTGTCAAGCATATGTGCTACAATACTTGCCTCTGCATATTCCATTGTGTAAATGTAGGAATTGTTGTGTGACTATAAAAGCTGTCTGCATCGTCTTATAACCGCAGAAATAATTTATTACTTCAACCAGAGGATACTTAGCAACATCGCCTTCTCCTGGCCATTTTAAGTTTTAACACAAGCCACCCGGTCCTTTTAATACAGTATACCGTATTTCCCCAACAATAAGCTGTGGTATTCTATAAGCAACAGAAAATGCTAATTTATGTCTTAAATCTCTGCAGCTAATAACATTAGGACGGCTTATCTTAGTGTTACTGAATTTACCAATCTGAAGTAAAAGCATCTAATCTTTGCAGCTCTATACCAGTAGTGACATTATACTGTAGTTAAGCATAAACAATTAAATTGATCAAATTTGTAACTTACTGATATCATGCCACAACACTAGAACTACGCTGTAGAATTTAAGCTTGACGCAACATTTACAATACCTGAGATGAACATGTGTCCAACATTAGCGACAGCAAAGCAGCATAAGTTGCCATTGACATTTACAGAACTGATTTGAAGAAAGGTTAGCCTAATAATCTTTGCATTTCAGTGTTGCTAATTTTATACTGAAGACTATTCATGCAGATGAATGACAGAGTCTGCGTATTTTGATTCATCAAGGACTATTATGATGGCTAGGCTAACTGCTAACCAATGCTAGTGGTTGCAACTTGTTCGTTTCTGATTATCAGTGGAAAGTGGAGGTAAACAATGGCACGTTCCATGTTCCGTGTTTTGTACTGACCTATCACTTGTGTTGCTTTTCAAACTGTTCATTGCTCCAGTAAACAGTACATTTAAATTAAAACTAATCATTTGGGGATGTTGTCTTTTTGTGCACTGAATAATCTTTTAAGCGGACACATTTTTAGATAAGCTGCACCAAATACCAGGTGAGCAAAATCAATGTGTAATCCATGGCCTGTCGTTGGGGAAATACGATACTTGTCAACCATTAAAATAACACACATTATCTTGTTACAGGGACACCTGTCAAAACTTGAACATAATAGGCAGCAAGTAAACAGTCAGTTCTTGAAGCTGGTGTGTTAGAAGCAGGAAAATGGAAGTGCAATGAAAATCTGAGGATAACTTTGACACAAGTTACATTGCGATGACTAGATCACTGGGTCACTGTATCTTCAAAATGGGAGGTCTTCTGAGATGTTCCCAACACCTATACTGTTGTTTTTGTGGAACAAAAGCTAAACCATTTGGTTTGATTTTTCCTGAAGTTTTTGTTCCTGTGATAGTTTTCTTTGGCTGTGATTATTCACTTCACTTCTTCACTTCACTTCAGTTATCCTGATTTGTAATAATTTAATAAAACTATTGTTGCTAGATCTTCCATGAAGTCAGCACAGGGTTGAGTGCACAACTGGTGGACGACACAGGTCGAGGTAATTCCATTTGTTAAAATATAATAGCCTCATGTCTAACATCAGTGCATACATTCATATGACTTCCTGCAAGAACATTTTCCAGTAATTTGATTTTCTACCTCAGCTGTCTTTCAGTCATTATCCTCCGATATTGATGAAATCAGCATCACGGTGGGCAGGTGTTATCTCCATCTGGTGTTTGGTGATATTAGCAACGAGATAACTGATGCCATAGTAAACACCACTGACTTTACTGACTTTCAGACAGGTACTGTATTACACCAAACCCCAACCACATGGGATTCCAATGTATCATACTTAATTGTGGGCTATGTAGATTGTAAAGGCTGTATGACAGGGAATAGTGCTGAACCATTTGGGTTTATATTTAACTGAGATTTTGAAAGCTTATTAAAGGGATTCTTTTCTTCCACTTTCTTTTAATTGCGAACTTTGAAGTCAAGTGACATGTGAAATGTGCCAGAACACATTGAGATGTGAAAATTACTATTTATATAGGCCTAGTTTCCTCATAATGCAATATGCATCTCTTCTAGATGTGTGCAATGATATCCTGACTAAAGCTGGACCTCAAGTCCAGGCTGACCTAAAAGGAGGTAAGAAAGTGTTGTAGTGAATTTAATTGTAGTGTTGCCTGTTAAAGACTCAATGAAAGAGATCTGCCAATGATAAGAAAGCTTTGATAGTGATGGTGTTTAGAAGTGTCTATCGATTAACTTGTCTGTGGCAGTTCTGTTGTCTGCTGTTCTAAATCTGGGCTGTAAAAAAAAACTGTACAAATTCGAACCCATAACTTAGTTGCTCAATATAAGCAACAATATGTATATTATATGTAAACAAAATGTAGAATCTGGAAAATTTGTGGAAAGATTTCAGATGTTTGATTATGTTTGCCTGCCTTCAGTGCAAGTAAACACAGGAGAGATCTTCACCACCCAGCCTGGAAACTTCCCCTGCAATGTGATCATGCATGTGTGCGGAGAAAAAGATGAAAGTGTTATCAGAGGACTGGCACAGGACATCGTTTTAAAATGCGAATGTGATGGGTACCAGTCAGTGGCCATTCCCGCTATTTGTGCCGGTAAGTAACGCAGTTTCACAGCTACAGTCAGTAGTCAGTTGCATAGTAAGTGTGTATAATGAAATGAACTTATACAGTGATGTGAAAAAATATGGGTCCCCTTCCTGTTCGTTGTTGTTGTTGCATGTTTGTTACACTGCCACTCTATGTGAATAAGTGATTGCCCCATAAACCTAATAGCTTGCCACCTTTGGCAACAAGAACTGCATCAAGCATTTGCAATAACTGGCAATAAGTCTTTCATATTGCTGTGGAGGAATTGTGGCCCACACTTGTTTGCAGTTTTAATTCAGCCACATTGTAGGGGTTTTCGAACATGACTGGCCTTTTTAATTGGATTTAGGTCTGGATTTTTCCAAAACCTCTAAGCTATTCAGAGGTGAACCTGCTGGTGTGTTTTGGATCATTTTTCTGGTGCATAACAATAAGTGTGCTTGAGTTTTAGCGCACAAACTAGTGGACATTCTCCTTCAGGATTTTCTGGTAGGGCCTGCAGTTCTTTAGATGTTGATCTGGGTTCTTTTGTGACCTCCGGAACAAGTTTTGGCTATGCTATTTTTAGGAAAGCATTCACTCTGGGGAAGGTTCACCATGCTCCAAGTTATCTTCATTTGTGGATAATGGCTCTGATCATGGTTCACTGGAGTGCCAAAGCCTCAGAAATGGCTTTGTAATCCTTTCCAGACTATCAATGACTTTGTTTCTCACCAGTCCAGCAGTTTTGTTGGGGTAGGTTTACCATTGTGTAGCAGCCCCTCTTCTTTAAACAGTAACCCATAAATGTCTCGAACTGAGGAAACCAGCTGCTGGATTTTTGAGAGAGGAATATTGTTCCATTCTGGATTCTTTTAGAAATTTTGTAGATGCATTTTGTTCACTGGCTGGTGAACCTCTGCCCATCTTTGCTTCTGAGAGACCCTGACGCTCTAATAGGATCTTTTCATATCCAGTCATGTTACTAAACCTGTTGCCGGTTAACCCTAATTAGCTGAACATTTTCTTCTAACTGTTTTGTTTTCTCAGACATGTTGGTGCAAAATGAGCTCATTCTTTTCATGCAGTAGGAATGTATCTCACTTTGAACATTTGATATGTTTTCAGTAAAATATGGGTTTATGAGATTTACAAATGAAGCATTGTTTTATTTACATGTACCAAACTTTCTGAACTCTGGTGTATAATTATAATCTGAGATTGGTTAATTTAGTGTAAAAATTAACCTAGTTTACAACTATTGAACATTTCATTGCTGAAACCTAAACCTTCAATCTCTGATGGGTGTTGTAGGCAAAGGAGGCCTGGAAGCAAAAGTGGTTGCTAAGGCCATTCTCCAGGGAGTAAAGGATGCTGCAACTGGTGCTAACTTTAGACATCTCAGGACTATTCGGATTGTTATGCTGAAAGCAAGTGTCTTCTTACAGTTCAAAGCAATGGCACAGCAACTATTTGGTGCATTCACACAGACGATGGGTAAGAATATAACTGCTGTTCCAGAAATGGCTTCCTTAACTCGAGTGTTTTTCTGTATCTATTCATCATTTGTGATATTTCATGTCTAGCACTAAGAATACAGTGAATTATCTCTGCGAGTAAGTAAAACTGCACTGTTTTTATATTTGATTCTCTAGCTCCTGTGCCATTCTCATCTCTCACAGCTTCCACAAGTGGGCACCAACCATCATCTTTGACCATAGACCTCAGCTCCCTTGTTCAGTCTCTACCAGTTCAGCAGAGGAACACAGCTGAGTTTCTTGTCATAGGTTCAACTGCAGAGTGTGTCTCAAGTGCCTGTCAGGAACTTTGTCAGTCTTACAACAGAGTGTGCTCCAATCGGTTGTTCTCTGCTGAGGAACTCGGGCACCTAAGTCCAGACAAGATTAAAGATATTATCAAAGTGGATTCTCTAGGTATAGAGATAAGCCAACATGGCCGAGATCTTTTTGAAGTAAGGGGACTGACAAGTGGGGTAAATGAAGTCATCGGCTTGGTTCAAGTGGCCCTTCTTAAACAGGTATGGAATGTTGTGGGATGTTGTGGAAAACATCCGTAGATCAGCTGGGCATATTGTCTGTTTTAGATAAGATTCCTGAGACTTTTACAGTAAAGATTTACAGTAAAGATGTTAAACTCACACATCATCTGTTACCTATACAGTACTTGCTTTTACTTAAAAACTAATATCATTTAAATCAACTTTTTCCACACTTATCTCCTTCTAAAAGTACACGCCCATAGGTTTGTGGAAAAACTGTCCATAAATTAGCATTTTTCTACCTCACACAATAGATGAGAAGAGAAGACCTGGATCATCTTTTTGCCTGTGTCAGCTGGTGCATTCTGGGATCATGGGGTAACTGGGTTAGGTTGCCCAAAGAAGCCCATCACCAGCTAAAAAAAAAAGATGTTGCAGCAGGGGTGATGGATGCACAAGGACGGACGTGGAAGGTAAATCTGATAAAGATGGAGGCCACAGCAGCAGATTTTCCAAACATGAAGACCAAGATCAAACGACTTGAAAACCTTTCAGGTACACGTCCATGTTATTTGGATCGATTTTATCTGTCAGCAAAGATACACTTCAGTGTTTGATGTTCTAACAATGCTGATGTGTGTCTGTCAGATTTCTCCTTCCCCCTGTATTGGGACAGCATGAACCCCGGGGAGAGACTGAAGGTGGTTCCTCTGGAGTCCAGCTCTGCTGAGTACATAAGAGTGCAGACGGACTTCAAGAGAACCGTCCAGAAAACAGTGCTCAAGGTGTTTAGTAGGAATGTCACTGGTCACTGTAAAATAAGAGTACAGCAGTTGTTCAGGTCAGATGAACGGTAAGAGGGAGAACTGAATTACTATAGAAATGTTTTGTTTCCACAGATTGAGCGCATACAAAATGTGCATCTCAGACGGGCTTATGAGGTTCGTAAAAAAGAGCTGCAGGATAAGAATGGTTCTTCAGTAGGTGCAGGAGAAAAGGTTTTGTACCATGGAACCTCCACTACTGCCTGCTCGTCCATACAGAGGACCAACTTTGACCGCAGTTTTGCTGGACAGAATGGTAACCACTGCCTGATGGAATTCTAAATTTTTAATTAAAGATTTTAAATTCAAATTTAGATTTAGTTTAGATTTGTGCTGTGATTGGTTCATTGTGTTTGTTACACATTTACTGGTATATTATATAGGGTATATTATATTGCTATTATATGCTTGTAGTACACCATATTTAGCAGTAACCAGGGTGAAGAGAGCACTTTTATATGTATACACTGATCAGCCACAACATTACAACCATAGACAGGTGAAGTGAGTAATGCTGATTATATCAATATCTATGTTACAATAGCGTCTATCGGGGGAGTGGGACATATCCGGTACCAAATGAACAGTCAGTTCTTAAAGCATAGGAAAATGAAGCATCTTCCGTGTACTTAAAGCAAGAGCCTTAAGTACACGGAACTAGCGGCAGATGCTATTCAGCGTGGTTGGAAATCCAAGATCAGGTGGAGAGGCTATGTGGGTAAGTCAACCATCAGGCTATTAATCTTGGGTCAACGCCAGGCCATCAAATCCCTCTCAGAAACAGCAGAGCAGACGAGCTGATGGCTGTGGATCAAGAGGCGTGAGAATGCCTGGGCTCAAACATAATATCAGTGGGATAGATGGGGTGAAAGCAGAGGGGGGCACACCTGGGGCGCCAGGTGTCGCCAATGAGTAGTGGGTTTATCATCGAAACATCAGTGAAGGAGGGTGCCCATCTGACGACCCTAATAAAGCTTCCAACCCAACTCTCACCCCATAGGTAACGCTGGAATCATTATGAAGGACACCTCACATCATGAATGTCAGGAATTAAGGGATTGTGCTAACTAGTCATAATAGATCAGATCTGAGCAACATTAACAACAGCCATATTATAATACAAACTGGGTCAGAGCATCTCCAAAATACTCTTGTGGAGTGTTCCCAGTATGTAATGGTCAGTTCCTACAAAAGCGGTGCTTGTTCCAATCCCACAAAAGTGAATGCTGGCAATGACGGAACACACAGCGATCAGAAGTGAACTGTGAGAACAGTTTTGATGGTATGACAGTAACTTACGCAATATCAATCAGGTGGTTTTAATGTTATGGCTGATTAGTGTATACTCAACATTTTTATGTTTAGCACAACAGTTTAGATTTCCATTATGCTCTTATAGTGCCTATCAAACTAGTCGCTGACTCTCCATTACCTAGTTCACCCTAGTTATTGCTTAATGAAATATTAATTAGCTACAAGTTAATTATCAGCTACTGATTTGTTAAGGTTTAACGGTGACGGACATCGTAACTAAAGCACATGTATTAACTCTTCCCTCTCATGTCTTTTAGCAACAGTATATGGCCTGGGAACATACTTTGCCGTGGATGCCCGCTACTCAGCCCAACCCACTTACTCTGTACCTGATACAGATGGGACGCAGCTCATGTTTGTTGCTCTTGTCCTCACGGGCCACTATGCCCTGGGGAAGAGTGACATGAAGACACCACCTTCCCGCTCCCCTCAGGATCCCAACGACCGTTTCGATAGTGTGGTCAACAACATGCAGAAGCCTGAGATGTTTGTAGTTTTCCATGACTGCCAGGCTTATCCAGACTACCTCATCACTTTCAAATGAAGGTGCGTCTGTATCTCCTAGCAGGATTCAACACAATGGCTTCATCTCATGGTTCGGAATCAGTAAATGCAGCATCTGCCTTGGTGCATTTGTAACAGGACAAAAATGATCAGAACACACATTACAGCATATGTAGTTTATTGTGTCTTATTTCCATATTATATTACTGTTACTTCATATAACATGTAAAGCAGCATGTTATCATAATGTTACTTTAAAACATACATATACTGCTAATTCCCTGCAGGATTAGTTACAGCAAATCAACTTATTTAATGTCCACATAGACCAGTAGTTGCCTTTTAACATGCATATGCAATAAATTCATTTTTTTCTATATTTTTATGGGGTTATTCCAAACTTGCCCAGGGACTCTTGTTGGCACCAAAACTATCACCTCAAAATTTCCTGAACATTGATATTGTCCCCATTGCCTTCTCCTTCTGTCTAGAATCTTTCTGAACTTTCTGGAATCTTTCTCTCCCTACACTCCTCTGGTTCTCCAAGTTCCCAAATTTCACCACCAAACTCTGAACTTCTCTTCCTCAAAAACTTTGCAATACCTCTTTTTTATCATCTTTCAAAACCCAACTAAAAACCTATATTTTCTCCAAATCTAACACCTCTACCTACAACACCTGGCTTTTACTATTATTATTACTATTTATTATTACTACTATTATTATAGTGGTAGGTGGTAGTCTTTTCTAAAGAAAAAGCAAGATATGGAAGAACATGTTATTTCTCAATGAAGGATCTAGACTTTCGGGAGGATTAAATATATTTTCATACTAATAATTTAAAAAATAATAACAATTGTTTTTTTCTGTTGTGCTCCATAGTAAAATACCTCAAGATTAATAAACCATGAGGTAATCATGGCATATGTTTAGCTATTTTACATGTTAATCATGTGGGAAAATGAAAAATTTGTCTTGAAATTAAAGGGTTAAAAGCCCTTTCAAATGTTTTTTGTTGTTGTTGTTGTTTTTGTTGCCAGACTGTTTATATAATTATTTTTTCTGCAGAAATGTATAACTGTTTGGTGTAGGAATATTACAAACCCAAATTTGGCAAAATCCTGATGGTGGGAATGTATTGATGTAAATGTTGGTAATGGGTGTTGAATTAAAATGAAATATAATTTCAGTTTTGTATAGATATGTGGGTGAAACAAAAATAGATTTTTAAAACATTCATTTTTCATGGTAATGAAAGAACCCAGGTGTCATGGACCAACCTGTATATCTGGTGGAACTGTTGCGCAAGACTTTCACCTCAGCTCACCCACCCCCAGAATGTTAAACACAATATGAACGGAGAAGTTCAGACAAGAGCTTGGCACAGTTTAGAACTTTGATGGACGTTATCGGGAAATGTCTTTAATTTGTTTTTAAAAGAGAAAGTATGAAACAACCAAAACTTTGTGTTTCTCTTCTGTCATGCAGCAAGTTTATACTGTGAACAGTCATGTATTCATCACCTAAATATGAGAAATATGTGACAAAAAAGTGGAAATCTCAATTTACTATATAATTTTACACAGGTTTAAAGCATCTTAACATGGTATGGAAAAGTAAACACTGTACTTTTTCATGATTTTCAGTTTATATAAAACTACTTTATTTTTTATTTTTCTCAGCATCAGGCCTGGTTTTTGGGTTCTAGTTCTTTTGCATTCATCTCTTTTTTGTGTGTATGAGCTTTGAAGTATGATCCCCTCAGTAATTTGAACCTCTATACTTAATGTTTGGAAAGGATGCAAACATCTTGTAATGTTCCGACAGTCTGGGGTACTGTTTTTGAAAAGTTGTGTGACTTTGTTTCTTGCATCTATTTTAAACTTATTAATATTTCTATGGCAAATGCCAATCGGGCTTCACAGTACCAGGCAGTGAGAACAGGGCCCACTAGAGGACATCGGTTCCTCAGGCCACCCTCACGAGGTCTGGTTCTGTTTGTTTGGTCAGAGACCTTCACACCAGCTGGAGGTCATTTTGTAAATCTATGTCAGTTCTTATCCTGTTCCTCCCTGCACAAAGGAGCTGCTGATGAGATAAGGTCCATTTACAGTCCATTTCTCCTAGAGTAACTGTGTCTCCTGGAATCTCCATGCTATTGAGACTGTGCTAGGAGACACAGTAAACCTTCTGGCAATTCCACATATTGGAGGAGGAGCTGGGCTACCTGTGAAACCTCTGCAGGGTTCAGGTATCGCCTCCTGCTGCCAGTATTGAAACTGACCCGAATCAAATGCAAAACGTGTCAAAAAATGTGAAGAGGAGGGAGAAAGGCAGTGGCCTCCACCTGTAATATCGGTCCAGTTTGGGGGTTGTTTCAATTTCATTATCATCAAAGCAGCTGCTACTTGACTGACCAGATCATCATCCCAGAAGTTGAATTTATTAAAAACTATAACTTGCATTGAGCTGTGTATTTTGTCACATTAAAGCCATATTTACAGATGCTTTAGAAACATCTGTCAGGTGGCAGCAGAAGAGCTGTTGGATTACATTCCTACATTCCTGCCTAATTGCATTCACTCTTCTTGTGCATTCACTGTGAATGGCTGGTCTAGGCTATTCAGGCAGAAACATTAGGATAAAGAGACTTAGCCACTTAAACAAGAGCCACAAAAAAACTACCATCAGCAGCTGGTTGTCACAAAAGAAAGACAGAATCAAACAAAACTAGAGTGAATATTAAGGTGGCTTTTCCACAGTGGTGACAACTGAGAGAAGAGAAGGGAGGTTGTGTTGTGAGATTTTGTTGTTGTATTTATTAAAATCTGTTAAAACAGTGACTGGATGTGACTAATTTATCCTTCATTTTAGGAAATGAAAATGCATATTCTTCCTATTTCTCTTCATTATCATTTAGAAACTGTTGGGCTCTTCAAGCGAAACCATTAACTCACTCTAGGTTGCATGTGTGTTACATTTTCATTTCATTTGTCTCTAATCAGTTTTATGTAAGGTGCAAAATTCTGTAAATTGCATGAAATTCTGTTTCAGAGATTAAAAACATATAAATTATTTCATATTTGCACCCTCATGTCTTACACTGGACCACAAAATAAAGTGTGCCCTGTCCAAGAGGTCAATACTTGTTTATAAACATTTTTGAAGTCAGCTTTTTCTGGTCTTAGTTTTAGTCTTGGAATATTTAAAGAGCATTTTTAAAACTACCTTATTAAGTGTGCTGTTTGACAAAACCTGACAATTTGACAATTTCATAAATGGATCCATAAAACCATAAACCATGAAATGTAACCATAAAATGACCTGAAAAACACTGTTTTACTTCATAATCTGTTATCAGTCAGTAAAGATAGTATTACGTAGATACAAGGTTTTGGTCCAAAAGCATTGCAAATAGTATTAGTAGTATAGTAATAATAAAAACATACATTTTATATTGACGGCATCTTTCATACATCAGATCCATTTCTAAGTGCTATAATCTGATTTATGATATAATTTTACATGATGTTATACGAAGTCATGCTGTGTGGAACTTGAATGAAGTTTTTTTAATTGCTCTTTTGTTAAGGAGGGTTCAGTTGATTAATGCCTCTGAAGATGTTACTTCTCTACAAAAACCATTCTCATTCTTTAGTGTTGAGTGATCATACCAATGCACAGCATTAGTCAAATACAATAGTGTATTTACAGTGTGAAGGTTCTTGGCTTTTGCCAAAGGCTGTGTGGTTAAGAAGAGAAGATTAATTTGCAGCTGCAGCTGAACTGATGATATAAAAGGGCTAGAAGGTGTTGGGAAGATATTTGGGTATATGTGTTTTTGAAGGATGTGTTGTGGGAGTTTTGCTAGGTTTATGTAAGAGGGGAGATCACTTAGCAAGCGAACAGTAGGATAATAACTCAATCTCTATCCGTGTTTGAGAAATGAAAAATATGCTGTGAGATAAGCTAAAGTTACGCTTATTCATTCATTGATAACACATTCGTTCCATAATGTTAAGAGGCACCTTCAGAAACAGTGAGCCTACAGTATAATTTCACAGAGACATCTATAACTCAGATCTGTAAAGGGTCTCTTTATCATTTTTACTGTAAATCAAATAATTTGGGGGATTTTCATGCAATCTAATCTTTTGCAAGAGCGGAATAAGCTCTGAGCCTGAAAGAGGAAAAGACGACTCTTTCGTTGGGCAACATGTTGCTCCATTCCTAGTAAGTTCATTCGCTAGAACTTTCTTGCTTGTTAGTGTCTTTGGTTAACATTAGAAAAAGCACTTCAGATGTTTATCCCCTGGTTGTGTTATTATTATACTCTATTGGCATCAAGTGCTTATGAAGAATGTCATTCAATTCTGCAGACATACATTAGTTTTTACCAAATAATTCTGAAAAGTGTTTTCTGCTGCCACCTCATAGCAGGAATGTTGGGGAGTCTAAACAGAGGTCATGTTTTTACATGTTCTCACTGTGATTAAATGTTTTTCTGCCTGGAGCTCTGGCTTCCTTCCACAATCCAACGACTTGCACCTCAGGTGAAATGCAGACTAACATGTAAAGAATTTTTGTCCATTGCTTGAACATGTTTTTCAAAACTTCTCTCATCGTGTCGAAACTCTACTCGCAAGCAAATAGGACACAACACTGGGAAATAAACCACATCTATGCCAAACTGAGACTTCAGACACTTCCATGGAATCTACAAAGGTCATAGAACCCCACTCCCCCATCCTCATCCACCCCCGGAACTCCTCCCCCAGTAACGTAGCTCAGTTTCTGAATACCAGTGTCCTGCTTCTTAAATATAAATATTAATAAAACATAGTGTAAAGATAATAATAATTTGCTGTAATCTGCAGTGATTTGGCCATTTTTTCACAGTTTATTTATAGTCCCATTGTGTTATGACCAACTGCAATACTTATTACTGCTTAAATGTTTTTTTATTTACTGTGTTTGGACACATTTATTAACAAACATTAAATCAGTCTGACTTCCTGTTGAACTGAAGATCAGTTACAGTAATTAAATCTTCCATTAAGACTACAGAGACAGCAGCAACCTGTTCTAATGTTACAGGACAGGCAAGGCAAAGGCAAGATGAGACAAGTTCATTTTTATAGCACATTGTCTCACACAGAGGCCATTCACTTTGTTTTACAGTAAAAATTCATTAAATAAACAGTAAGGAATAAAAATCTAATTAAAATATACGAAAGCTTTAAAATACATAAAAATAATACAGATAAAAGTGCATATTTTGTGAATGTATTGCTGAGAAAAAAGATGAGACTCTGTTTGACTGAAGGCTGTGGGAAACAATAGCTTCTTTTTAAAACTGTCATCAATTCATCAAATGTTTTTCTGCCTGGAGCTCTGGCTTCCTTCCACAATCTAAAGACTTGCACCTCAGGTGAAATGCAGACTAACATGTGTTGAATTTTTGCCCATTGCTTGAACAGGTTTTTCAAAACTTGTCTCATCGTTTCAAAACTCTACTCGCACACAAATAAGACACAACACTGGGAAATAAACCACAACTATGCAAAACTGAAACGTTCGTTTGGATTGTTTTTTCAGTACCACAGAAGACACATTTTCACAACAACCAAAAACTGAAATATTCAATACTGCACATTACAATAGTGTACTTTACAATATAGTACATTCAGTTAAAGCACAAATAAAACAAACATTACGCAACTGTAAACACAGGAAAACACAATTGTGCGTAAGTAGGCTTATGGATCCTGCCGTCTGTTGGGGTCTGGCCACAGGATCTCATCAGCATCACAAGCAATGTCATCTCTCACTGAGCTTCGGGAAAATATCCCCTTGCTAGCGAATAAGGTGGCAGATACACACCTTCAAACTGATCATGGTTGGTGAACCAGTTCTGGACGAGAGCAGCCTGATGGAAACTACGATTATCCTCGACAATAACAAACATGGTGCTGGTCTGTACAACTGCATCATGAAGTGCATCTAGAAATGTGATTGTGTTTCGAATGGTCCACCAATGTTGCTCTTATGTGATCAGAAATAATGGTCCTTGCATGGCCTCTTTGACCACGTCCTACTCTCTGTCCCTCTGTCTTCCTCTTCCTCTGCTTCTAGCTCTCCCTGGTTCCTTTGCAATGTTCTCAACATGGCCTGAGTGAGGTTTTTTTTAGCTGGCTGATTGGTGTTCAGTTGTGTTTTATATTTTGAATAGATGTGTTTTCCCAATGGTGCCATGAGATTTCATTCTTATGTTTGAAACAGTGTGTAGTGTGCAGGACCAAGTGTGTTGCAGAAAGGAGCAAGTTTTTTGCAACTAAAGTGCAAAGCAGTGCTTTTGTTTAAGGTTGCACTTTGTTTAAGGTAAAGTAACAACAACTTCAAGTTCTGTTACTTTAGTTTAAGCATATGTCCATAGTGTTCAAGCAATGGGTAACTACTGTAATTTGTCTGACACTTTTGTCCCCATCAACTTCCAAGCTGCATGAACAATCAATCATTTAGTTTGCTACAAAGAAATTCAACATATTCCTTTAAGTCAAGTCAAGTTAATTTTATTTGTATAGCATTTTATACAACTGACGTTGTCACAAAGCAGCTTTACAGAATTTTACGAGCCCCAATGAACCAGAGGCAACAGAGGTCAGGAAAAACTCCCAAAATTGTAGGAAGAAACCTTGAAATGAACCAAAGCTCATCAGGGGAACCCATCCTCCTCTGGTTGACACTAAAGAGTGATAACAGAAAAAATAAATGAACAATAAGACTAAGAACTAAGAGAAACAATAGCCCCGTTTACATGGACACTTTTTTTTCAATCCGATTAAATTTAATCAGATTAAAAGAACCCAACCAAACTGTTTACATGAGCATCAAATAAAGAGA
>JBBIGC010173648.1:0-15267 GCA_037576955.1 Lepidarchus adonis
GAGAGAGAGAGAGAGAGAGAGATAGAGAGAGAGAGAGAGAGAGAGAGAGAGAGAGAGACAGAAAGAGTTTTTTGCAGGTAATCTTATGTCACTCAGATAAAAAGCCGTCACACGCACAGCTCTACAGAGTATTCACAATAACTCCCACATGACTCTGCTGAAATCACTCCACTGGCTTCTTGTGGAAGCAAGAATCAGATATGAAGCCTGGTTCTCCCATTCCAGGCTCCAATGGGCTCACTTCCTCACTACCCAAGAACCTTCAGAATCTATACACCAACTCAGGTTTTTGCCATCCAGGTTCTTGGCAAGATACTAGACCTCCAGGATCAAAATTGGGCAATGCTGCTGTGTTTAGTTAACTAGAGCATGCTATTTCAGTTTCACTGGGCTTCATTTTTATTACATTGGCCTTTATTGCAAGCCATTTTTACAAGTTAAGATCAAACTGCGGCATTGTGCATCCTTTTCACACTTCTTTCATCTAAACAGAGATACTGCGTGTAAGAACCAGATCAGACCAGACTGTCAGACCAAGCCTGCACAGTGTCTCTGTACCGCACACATAACACACATTGCACAATGCTGTGCATGTACTCTGACATGTTTGGTCTTCAGTGTCATTTAATTTTGCTTTCTGTACTTTCTCTGCATTTGCATCATCTTGTATGTTTATTATTTTGCACTCGTATAAGTGTTCACTGTAGACCAGGGGTGGGCAATTGAAGGGCCAGTGTCCAGCCATTTGGTAATTCCCCTTCTCAAACAATCCACTAAACCTGGCAATCAATATGTGAGTTGAACCAGGTGTGCTTATGCAGGGAAATCCCCAAACTGTGCTGGACACAAGCCCTCCAGGACTGGAGCTGCCTAATGTTGCTGTAGACCCCAGGATTTGCCTGTTAGTGTATTAGTATTAGTCTCTTAGTATTAGATGACAATACATCGTAAAACCCCATTAGCTCGCCCCTATTGGTCCGGGCCGTAAATTTGGCAAGAGGTAGGGTTGGGGAGCTATAGAAATGGGTTAAAAAGTTAAGACTTCTGCATTTTCACCACAAATGACTTGTGCCTGGCTTTGAAACAACACAGCCAACCGCTCGAGTACTGAAAATCATTCAAATCCTTGTTCACTGTAACTGTTTGACTTTTTAACATGAAACAGCCTCAATAATGGTCACATTTTGTGATCTAGCAAATGAAAACCACATTTCCAGGGCCGCTTCAAGCTCAGCCCAGACACAAACGTTTTTACTCACTTGAGATATTCCGCCATTTTAGCTTTTGGCTGAGAGAATGTTGGAACCTGGCAACAGGCTGATGAAATCAAGCAGTAAAAACGTCAGCAATATCCTGCTGCATCTTTGTCCAGTTATTTGCATGACAGTTCCTTTTTTTTTTGTTCGACAGTCAAGGAATGCAACTTTCGTTAACCAGACATTTTGGGTCTAATTCACAAACTTGTATGCAAACTCACAGAACCGAAGCTGATCATACTAGTGGAGGTGAAGTGTGGACGAGACCAACCAACCAACCGTCAGTCAAACAGCGGGTTTCCTGTGTTGATTAATGCTCCAGACACCAAATAGACTAAACGATTGGTCCATCATACGTTACCAACAGCAGCAACAGCCGAGCCACAGAATTAGCACAACTGAGCGCGTTCTATGCTACAGCGCGAGTTATAGAAGGAGAAATGCACACACCTGACACTTTGCGCATTGTGGCGAGAGCGAGAGGCGAAGTTGGCAGATTAATAAGGTAATTAACATGGAAGCAAATCTGTTCGGCAGCCTTTCATGGCGAGAGGCGAGGTTGACCAGATAACGGGGGGTGAGCTAACAGGGTTTGACTGTAGTTCACTTTGACTTATTGACGTGAGTGTAATTAGAGAGTAAAATAATGACTCACGGCTAGTGTTGATCTCGCCGTAAGGCAGAGGCAGTAGGGGTGAGTGTAGAGGGTGCTGAGTGTATCTCAGGATGGGGTTCCTCCAGTACGTCTGCTCCACTGCCTCCACGTTCATACTGTTTTCCTAAACAGTGACACCAAACAGCACATTTACATTCACTGCTATCGGACATAAGAACGACAATAATAATGTGTAGCTGGAATAAACAAGAAGATGAAAACAGCAATCAAAACCGATGTGCTTAAAGCCCTGATCTGTGTTACTTTAACACACACTTATGCTACAGATGGGTAATGTTTACTGTTAAAAGGGTGAGAACACTAACACATCCTTTTTGATAGTGGAGAAAAGAACAATCAGAATCATCACAGCAGTACAGGATGAAGAAAGAAAGCACTGCAGAACGGAGGACACTCAGAACACACTGCCCCTGTACCTCATTCAACACTACAGTGCTTACTCTTGAGGGAAAGCCTGTGGGACTCTACAGGACTATGCTTCAACAGCTGAAACGGACACAGTCACAAAATACACCTTATTCCTCAGAACACCTCTTTTGCCACATCAGAAAAAACAATCCAGACCACCAATGAACATTTTAGCCAGTTATGAAATAAGAATATCATTATTAAACAAACAAAAAACAGTGCACTTTTTATTATTTAGGATAATTTATCATCTAATTTATTAATTAATTCAACAGACATTAATTGCTGTGTACACAGAGATATAAACTCCTACCAAACAATTTGCATATTTTATGTTAAATGTGCCAAAGAATGCATTCATTATGTTTTTTTTTATTGTTATCTATTGTCTATATACAAAGTATGTGACTTTATTTAGGTAGGAATTTTTTACAAATGCATTTACAACCCTACGATTAACTGAAACAAACCTAGATAAAACAGAAAGTTTCACCTCATTTGGAGCGCCCATGAATATTTTGATAAGCACTGCTTTGATTGGCAGATTTACAGCGCAGATCTGTAAGTGCTCACGCAAAGGTGAGATGTCTACAGAGAGTGTTTGGGTCTAAACTGGGGAAGAACCCAATGTTGAATATAGTCAAACCTCGTTAGCTCACCCCTATTGGTCTGGGCTCTTAATTTGGCGAGAGGTGTAAAAACATGGAAGGAAATCTGTTCTGCAGCCTTTCATGGTGAGAAGCTGGGTTGGAGAGCTAATGGGGACGAGCTAATGGGGTTTGACTGTATGAGATGTATGGTCATTGACTTGACAGCCTTTAATTCTACATTTGTGCCAAAAATTCTGCCATTTTCATTATTACTGCTAGTTGTCAATGTCTCCTTCTTCATAATATCAGAACCCTTAAATGTTTTGGCTGTGCAGGTCCAGCTAAATATATCCTGGACTAGAACGTGGGCTATGTCATTTTTGGGTGTGTGAATATTATCAAACTTGCTACGTAATGCAGGAGGTTTGTTGGGATTGGCCAGTTTCAGGCAGCAATGATGTTTGAAGTTCATAGCAAGTCATTTCAATGTACCAAACGGCTCCTATTTCAACTATAAACTAGTAAAACTAGTTTTACATCTACTCCAATGGGTTTTTACTCAACACAACTGGTATAAAATGTTGTGTTGATGAATGTGTTTCCCTTCTGTATTGTATGAACTGGAGAAACCATGAACAGACCATTCATTAGATTACAGTCAGCGCCATAAAGGTGACGAACTGTGGTTAAGGAATATAATCTGTGTTTTTATACTTCTTTCTGTATTTGTGAAAGCTTGCAAACTTTTTCTTATATGGAGTTGACTTTACAGCAAATGTTCAAGGCTGTTTCACTCGACACAAGATGCAATGTTAGCTGCGAATACTTGTTTACACATATTACAGTGTAATACACTAGTTAGTGTATTAGATAATCACTACCTTTGGACTCCAGACTGCACGTCATATTTAAAAAGCCAGTGAAGTTCTAAGCACTGCTAAGATTAAGATTACATATTAAGATTACATATTAAGCTTAATTGTAATTGACATTACCTTGATGTCTCTGATGAGTTGTTGAGTGGGCGTTTCTATAGGAACCTTGTTGTCGATGGCATTCTGTATCGCAGAGGCCCACCTCATAGCCTCATTAAGCAGCTTGGTGTAGAGGCGGTACGAGTGTTTCCGCCCATGAACTATAATGTTCCAGTAACCTGTGGAGGACGTAGGTAGGACATTATGTGGCTAATTATTTGATGTTAGGAGGCACCCAGTTACATCACTAGACACTACTGGCAATTGTTCAAAATATAATAAATATCACCAGCCAGTTTTTTAGTGTGTTGTACAAAATACATTTAGATATGCAAATGAGTGAGTTCAATTATAACTATGTAAAAGTCTAGACGTTTCCTAAAAACTCTGTCTGCTGATTGGTTGTTTGGATTTCTCACCAGTCTCCTTGAAGACCCGCTCGTCAGGCTGAACAACTGAACACAGGCTGTTCAGGACCAGTGTTCCCAGCTTAGACGCACTGCGCTCGGACGACTTGTAATAGTCCAGAGAGTTATTTGTCAGAACAAACCAACGTTTCTTCAGCTTCAGAGACGTGCTCTTACTGCTAGACTTCATCTCCTTATGCAGCCAACCTGATATACAGAGAGAGAGAGAGAGAGAGAGAGGGAGAGAGAGAGAGAGAGCGAGAGAGAGAAGTAAAACAGCAATTAACCAATTAGAGATTCTGCCATAATGTGCGCTAAAGCGGCACAACTGTCTGAATGTTGACCCCTGTGTCTGTGGTGGGTAGGATGCCCTTCCCTCAACCTATCATTCAACATGGCACTAGCCAGCATGGGCATATCAGCATTCTTTTCCTGTCCAATGGCAAAACCTTAGATAAAAATGTGGAAGGGTGGAGACTTCGCTAAATTGGGTGAGTGAGTACATGTCATAATAAAAAGTCAGTGTAACAGAAAATGGTGTACTACACATCACTGCTGGTATAGTTTATTCAAAATACTCATTGTTTACACCTATCAGTCATAATATTAACATTACCTACCTAATACTATTGTGCTGATCTGTTATTTTTCCTGCTTCCAACACTTTTACTTCAAAAACTAACCACGTATTTAAGAACCGCCCAATATATCCAGCTCTTTGACAGGAGCAGTAAAAGTATCATCAATGTTCATCAATCATTTCACATGCCAGGGTAAATCACAATTAGAGTATTGTTCAAAAAATGAGAATTTTTTTGAGAATGAGAATGATGAGAAATCATTCAGCCCCAGTTAAAACGAGTTAAATGAAAATATGACTAACGAACCTCCCCTCATACATCATAATGGACAGCATTAAACATCTCCCACCTCTCACTATGAAGTCCTGGCCATCAATGCGAGATTCTCCTCTGGGTTTCTGCAGGAGGCCAATCCAGTGGTGCATCTCCTCTGGCAGATCCGTGTTGCAGTGGATCACACGATTGGCTGTGATGATGACGAATGAGTTGGGCCTGAGGATTATGGGAAAGTTATGTTACAGCACAGGCTTTGAAATCCACAGGTATATTTGCAACACATTTTCAGTCAGAAAGAACACATCAAACTTTGTTACCTGTCAGGGTTGTCAGAAGCACACACTGAGTCAATAAGACCAACATCCAGAGTTCCCTAAAAGGATAAACCGAAAGCAAAATGAATGCTTTCACAAAATAAAACAACGTAGATCAATCTTAAATTGTGGCCAAAGTTCATGGTTTCATCTGTAAAAAATATGGTATTTTTGGTGTTCCACAAGGCTCTATTCTCAGACCGCTTACCTTTACCTTGTATATTGTGCCATGGTGAGCTGCATACTATGAAGATGTACAAATATTATTTTTTAAAGAAATGCAGTATTGACACTCACCACTGCATTCTTGGGATTGGCTTGTTCATGTTGCATTTCCATCAGCTGCTCTGGGGCGGCACTGTGGACCCGACTCAAAACACTGAACCAGCCACTGCAGAAAAATACAAACACACCGTCACAAGGGGGCGCAGCATGTCAAAGCACCAGCAGTGCTAACTTTTTATAGTATAAATTATTTTTCAGGTGTGAATACGTGCCCATATTTAAATCTAAAATTCTTAATTTTATAAAGATGTCTGCAATTCTGAGTGCTAAATGTATTTAATTAAATTAAGTTTACAAAGGTTATGGTTAGGGTTAATTTGCAAGGAAAATAGCACTCAGTATTATTAATTTCTTTGCAAATTATTAAAATAAAAAATAATTAATTAGAAATAATTAAAAGGAAACAAAAAAATGAGAAAATTGTGGACTTGAAAGAAAAGTAAGATATAGTTTTAATGGGTTCAATAATCATCAATAATTATACAAACCAATTAAAATAATACTTTAGAGCTCTTACAATAGCAAAGTACAGTTACTTACACTAAATGTATTTAATACACCTTAATGACATCAAGAACATTTATTCTGGTTCCTGGTTTTGATCTATTTTTTTTATTTCAGGCCTTGTAAAGATGTCCTGATGACTTCAGTAGGGGTAATTTTAGATGCAGCAAATTAAAAATCTTTCAACTGACTGGAAATCCTTTGAATGTCAAATGTCAGAAATACCTATTCTGGACATGACTTTTTCTAGTGGGCTGTGATGTGAATGTAGGTGCAATTTCCTACTGCTCGTGTTTTGGAACATCACTGATGAGGACTGTACCTGGCTTCCTCAGGGGTTTCTGCATAGATCTGGTAAGTTCTGTCCTCAGTGACGATGTTCAGAGCGTTTTCTTTCTCGTGGTTATCAACAATCTCCCTGCAAACAAAAGAACGACAGTAAACAAGAATCGACGAGAGTCAAGGGTTACTCAGTGTTGCCTGGGCTGTGACCTGAACCTATGACCCTCTGAACACAGGGGCAAGGTCCTAATCACTAGGCCGCTACTGCAGCACTGCTCCCAAACCTGCAGAGTGTGGATGTGTAGAACTTTTTATTTCTCTTGTACTAGACTGTGCAGAACTTTGGACAACACCTGCTGCTCTAGAAGCAAATGTGCTATTATTTAATTCTGTTTGTGTGTGTGTGTGTGTCTCACTTGGCCGTGCGGATGTCTATGGTTCCCTTCAGTTTCTCCTCACTGTCGTTCTCGTAGTACATGAGCTTAGCATCTCTCAGGACAAACCAGCGCATCTTCCAGTTCCTGCGGCTCAGTGTGGACATCCCTCCACCTTTCTTATACAGCCAACCGCACCTGACCGAGTCCTGCTTTGCCCTGAACCACATAAACGTCTCATCCTTTAACACACACCACCGCCTCCGCCATGGAATCATTAGACCACCTAGGAAATAAGATCTTCATTACAATGTGAATTTGATTAACAGTACACTCTTGTTTAAAAGAATAAAAATATATAACTTTCTGCTTTTTTTGTCACTTTTTGACATTAAGATAAAAATGTCAAAAGTTCGAACCTGGACCTGTTCTGACGCTATGGAAATCAAGTGCACATGTCATTCATAATGTAAATCACTAACTGTGTAGATCAGTCCAGACTTCTGCTCAAGAACTGTGACACTTCATACAGATGTGACTTTCCCTTAATTACACACTTTAACACAGGTTAAAGTGTAAAAAGGTAAAGCTGTACTCACTCTTCATGTAGAGGTAGCTGTGAAAGTATGGAGGCCCACTGCCATTCAGGAGGCCCACCCTGCAGTTGGAGACCTCCTCATCCGTGTCTGCAAAGCCATCATTCTCCTCATCACTGTCAATGAACTGCAGAGGAAAATCAGGGGATATTACAGTCTGGTACAGAGCACATTTTGGACCATTCTACAATAAAGTGCTTGTTTCCACCCTTCTGGGCTAAAGTTCTGCTGCTCTAGGCCTTATTGTTTGGACCATTCTGGGCTAAATTGTGCCGCCGCTCTACTTCTCGTTGCTTGGACCATTCTGAGCTAAAGTGCTGCTGGTCTGCTCCTCATTGTTTCAACCCTTCTGGACTAAACTTCTCCTGCTTTATGCCTAATTGTTTGGACCATTCTGAGCTAAAGTTCTGCTGCTCTAGTCTTAATTTTTTGGACCATTCTGGCCTAAATTGTCCCCCTGCTCTACGCCTAATTGTTTGGCCCATTATGGGGTGAAGTGCTGCTGCTCTACTCCTCATCGTCTGGACCACTCTGGGCTAAAGTCCTGCTGTTCTAGTTTTCATTTTTTGGACCTTTCTAGGCTAAAGTTCTGCTGCTCTACTCATCATCATTTGGACCATTCTGGACTAAAGTCCTGCTGACCAGTATTCATTTTGTAGACTAAATTGGGGTTTTAGACTAAATTTAGGGCTAAAGTGTTGCTGCTCTACTCCTCATTGTTTGGACCACTCCGGGATAAAGTCCTGCTGCTCTACTCCTCTTTGTTTGGACCACTCCGGGATAAAGTCCTGCTGCTCTACTCCTCTTTGTTTGGATCATTCTGCACTAAGGTTCTGCTGTTCTACTCCTCATTTATGTAGATCATTCTGGGCTAAAGTTCTGCTGCTCTACTCCTCATTGTTTGGACCATTCTGAGCTAAAGGTCTGTTGTTCAACTCCTCTTTGGAACATTTTGCTCTAAGGTTCTGTTGTTCTACTCCTCATTTATTTGGAACATTCTGCTCTAAAGTTCTGCTGCTCTACTCCTCATTTATTTAAAACATTCTGCTCAAAAGTTCTGCTGCTCTACTCCTCATTGTTTGGAACATTCTGAGCTAACGTTCTGTTGCTCTACTCATTTTTCTAGACCATTCTGTGCTAAGGTTCTGTTGTTCTACTCCTCTTTGTTTGGAACATTTTGCTCTAAAGTTCTGCTGCTCTACTTTATTTGGACCATTCTGGGCTAAAGTGCTCTGCTGCTCATTATCAGCAGTTTAAAACAGTCTGGAAGTGGAAACCTGACTTCAGTCAGTTCAGTGAGTTCATTCAAAACTCAGGAGTGTCAAAGGATCATGTTCGTGTGGGTGTGTCTGTTCTCCGCTAAAGAAGGAATTTCCTGGGAATCCTCAACATTCTCCTCATAGCAGGTTTAACACCTTTTCCCTAAAGCAATCTACAGAAACGGTGCAACCCATGCAGACACCCTGCCAGCCATACTGAATGACTGCATCTCACAGGTATGAAGACTTAGCATGAAGCATGTGGAAATTACAGGATCATATATCTTAAATCATGTGTAAGTCTTCAGCCTATTAAAATGCAATTGAAAATTAAGTGGTGGCAATTCAGCTATGGATATTTTGGGGGACATTGTTTTTTTGTCATTGGTTTGCAATAATGTGGGAGTTTATTTATAAACCTAATTTTAAATCTAAAAACATCAGATTTTCACTACAAGTAAATAAAGACAAAAAAACTATACTTGTTCATTTGTTTAAAGTTGAAAATTAGGCAATATTGCACATTTGTGGTAAAAGTATCTGACCTCATAGATTAGCAGTTCATTTGAATGTGAAGTTTGAGTGACCACAGTGATTTATTCAAGGAACAGGGATCTATCAAAGTCTGCTCTTCAAAATGTATGTCTGTGGAATCTTTGCATTAAGGAGATTTTTGAGAAAATATTACAAAACCATCTATAGAAAGTCACAAAGGATCTCAGGGTAACACTAAGCAACTTAAGGCCTGGGTTTGTGCCCAAAGGCTCATGGGTTTAATAAAAATCCCAGAGTTGAAGCTGTTCTGCATGCAGGAATGGGATCAGATCAGATCAGAAGGCTAATGTGCAGAACTGATCAACAGTTACTGGAAAAGTTTATTTGCAGTTATTGCTGCACAAAGAGGTAAAACCACATACTGAAAGCACAGTTTCACTGACTTTTGCCACTCACTGATCAGTAATATTGGAAAATGTATGAATAATAAATAATTATTCATCAATAAATTAATAAATAAATAACCTAATATACCATATATCTTCCAATAGTAGCCACAGCATTTAATGGAGACGGGCTATTATTCTCCTCGCAGACGGAATGGTGATGGTATTTACAGCCACAAAATGTCATGCAGCTTCTTCTCATTTATTTTGACAGAAGATAAAACATCATAATTAAAATCATCCCTCTGTCTGTTCAGCTGTGATACTTGTGATTGGCTGTTATTGTGGTAGTTGTTTAGCACCAAATTCAGCGATAAGTTTAAACAGAGCCGCTTAATATCCGTCAATAACCCTCAGATATCACGACAGAAATGAGTAATTACATGAGCTACACTCATAAAACTGTCTTCAGAAATCAGAGGTTTGTTTTAATGCATTTCATACCTTTTAGGGAATAAATTCTGTTAAAACACGAAGGTAGAAAGTGAAAGATCAGAGGCGACATCTCTTCTACCCTGGCGTCAAATGGGCATCAATAAGAGATGGCCAATTATTAGAAGATATACGATAGTATCGTGTCTCATTGGTCCAAGAGTTTGTAAAAGCCTAGGCACTAATAATAGACACAAATTTAGGATCCTTACCATTATGCACTTTCTCTAGAATGACCATAATCAGTATAATATCTCAACATTATGATAATTATTTTATGTGTAGTCCTCGACTTACAACGTACTTGACTTACAATAATTTGTGGTTACGATGCTGCCCAGAACCCTGTTTTGTTATGGTGTGAAAATTGAAAGTACCTTTAATAAAATGCTAAAAAAATGCAATACAGAGCCTCGGGTGTGTGAAGAATGGCTCCAGGGCAAAACACAGTTGACGCTTATGTAAGGGGTTTCAACTTGCGTCAAAATTCGACTTACGACACAACATGAGGAACTGTAAGTTGAGGACCCGCTGTACTGTGCAAGATTAGATGGAATAGTGTCATTAGAGACTGATGTGGGCAACTGACAAAAAACGGTTGCTAACACTTGGAGATGTCTAACTTTTACATTTTGACCATAGATTTGACATTTTTTTTGACAGTTTGGAAGAGAAAACTCTCAGATCATTATTTCAAAGCTATTTTCCATACCAATGAGGTTAAATATACCCAAATAGTTCACCACTGCTTTCTGATTACTTCACCTCTGCAGAAATTTGAGGATTTAGCATTATTCTGAAAAAAGTAAGGTGTCTTCAAATGTTTACTGGGTGGAGTTAAGCTGTAATGTTCATTCATTCTCTACAGTTTTTAGAGGAAGAATTTTGTGTATGTTTATACTCACAGAGTCAGAGCTACCCCTGAAGGAGTCCATACTGTTGTAGGTGCGGGGGGACCTTCTCAGCACCTCCTCATCTGTGAGGTGACCATCATTAGTGCTCCCTGGAGCTTCCTCAAACTCCTCCTGGTCATAGTCAGACTCTGTGTCTGGCAGGATGCTGAAGTTAAATTCGTCTACCGCTAACTGTCCGTCCGGTTGTGTGAAATCCTTCTGTGGTCCACTGTAACCTCCAAAAGATGTTGCTGGAGCTGGTGAAGATGGGGGAGGTGGAGATGAAGTTGGGGGCACTTGTGTTTCTAACAGTTTGCTGTGTCTGCTTTGGGTGGGGTTTGGGGCAGAAGTGTCCTGGGGACCCTGAGCAAATGCAGCTGGTGGAGGAGGCAGGTTGGAGAACATATCTAGATCCAGAAGTTCAGCAGCTGGTGTAGGCAGCTCTGGTAAGGCCACACATTCATCCTCAGCGTGAAAACCCTCGTCCACCTCGTCCTCAGCCAGTGGCGCAGTGCTCTCCGAAGGGTCATGCAAATTTTCCTCACTGGAAAGTGATTGTTCAAGACCTCCAAAGTCCAGCATTTCCAGGAACTCTGTGGCCACTAGTGAAGCTTCCTTCTCCAGGCGATATATCTCAGCGTCTCTGCGCTGTCGGAGCTCCTCCCTCGAACTCTCGTTCAGTAGCGCTACACCATCCTCCCGCTGCCGCTGCAGACGTTCGATCTCTTGCTCCAGACGCAGGATCTTCTCCATCTGCCGACTCTCCTCCTCAGAAGAATACTGCCACCCGCCGCGAGACACACGCACCTCCCTCTGCAGCAACACAAAACCCATAACCCACTTTAGTAAAGGGTCATTTCTGTCTGACCTATTTTTTCTGATCAACAGCTAAATTTTGAGTCGGACACAAACAGAGCACAATAATTTCCCCTGTGGTATCCTCTCTAAATACAATTTGGGTGCAAATGCAGCATTACCTTGTTGCAATGGTGATTTGTTTCCAGCAGATTCCTGCAGAAAGACACAAGAAGAGAATGAATCCATTTATTCTGAGCAGATTAAAGCCAAAGAGATTTTAGGTGCCCTAAATTCAACAGGGGAGGGAGGGTGTGGTGGGAATCATTTTGGGTTTGGTAGGATTTTAGACATTTGAAAAGGTTTGGGGGACAGTTTGAAAGTTTTTATGGAGTTTTAAAGAAATTATATTAGAAACTGAATGTAAAGAATGTGGGGGAATTTGGGAAGATGTTGAGATGTTTGGAGAGTCAGAGTTTGAGAAAGTTTGGGATAATATGATTAAGTTTTGGAGATTGGTTAGGGTTATGTCTCAGAGGCTGGAAAAGTTTGGGAAATCTTCGAGAAAGTGTGGGAGAGTTTGGAGAGTTTCAGAGATTGGGAAGGTTTGGGAAGGTCTGGAACATCTTAGTCAAAGTTTAGGATAATTCAGAGAGCTTCAGTGAGATTGGAAAGGTTTGGAAAGGTCTGGGACATCTTAGTCAAAGTTTAGGATAATTCAGAGAGCTTCAGTGAGATTGGAAAGGTTTGGAAAGGTCTGGGACATCTTAGTCAAAGTTTAGGATAATTCAGAGAGCGGAAAGGTTTGGAAAAGTCTGAGAGGATTGGTCAAAGTTTACGATATTTGGCAGAGCTATGTAGGTAAAAGTTTGGAGAATTTGGAAGAGTGTGGAAAAGCTTAGTGGACTCTGGAACTGTTCCAGAGAGCTTGGAAGTGTTTGGAAGTACCTGCTGAGAGCTGCTGCACTTTCCTGCTTCCTCCTGAGCTCTTCTTCTTCTTCTTGTTTCCTGAGAGCTTCCTGTTCCTGCTCTTTTCTCTTCCTCTGGTCTTCCTCCTCTTGAAGTCTTTGCCTGTCCTCCTCTTCTTTTCTTCTTTGCTCCTCCAGACGCCTCAACTCCTCTTCTTCTCGTCTCTTCTCCTCTTCCTCCTTTCTCCTTCTCTCCTCTTCTTCTCTTCTTCTTCTCTCCTCCTCCTCTCTCCTCCTCTCCTCCCGGAGCTCCTGGCAGAGGCTGCGGGCGATTTGCCCTCGGCGGTATTTTTGCAGGACCACGACAGCAGAGCGCATGCGCAGGAACACCTGCCTCCAGAAGTAAGCGCGGTAGTTCTTTTGGATGGTGATTGTGCTGGCACGGACTTTTCTGTAGTTCTTCCTGTGAACACGGGAAAGTAAAGGGAAGGAAATAAGCTCCAGATTATAATCCTTAAGAGTTTAACAACTATAACACACAGAAAACAGTTCATTATATCTATATTACTTACTACAGTGTGTAATTAAGCCCAATGTAAATGAACAGTCTGCACAGTAAGTGTGTATTTTGAAGACGCTTCATACAAACACATTTAAGAGCCTGTAATCAGTTTTACACTGTTATTTACATTACACTGCTTTAAATCGATACATGCTTTATTATGCTGTTCTTTATTTGGAGCCTGGAACCACCTCTTAGAAGACATATTCACTGTATACACACCTAAACATGGCCAAAAACACGTGTGCATCTGCATTTTGAGCTTTGACTTGACCATGACCAGGCACCACTACTGCCCAATGCTCCACGTGGGTTGGGTTGGATTGGATTGGATTGGATGGGTTAAATGTAGAGGTCACATTTCATGCCCTATATCTCAGCACAAATGAATAATATAAACATTTTTGAGATAATGATGTTCAATAATGATTTATTAAACGCTAGAGGTGACACCATACTCAATAATCTGCCATTTCAGTTTTAACCCTCTACAAATTAATATTACATTTCTCTCTGCATTGCTAATACAGTTGAATAGTTCCAGTTTCTACATCTTTTAATGTGTTTGCAAAAAAAATATCACATATGGCGCAGAATTCCCATGACGGAACACAAAATTTTAGCCCTGATTTACACCCTTTATTTGTTGATAATGGGAAAATGTTTTTTACATTAGAGATGGATAAAATATTTTATAACCACACTTTACATATGTCTCTGAATTTCTTAATTTCTTTCGTTCTGAGGTTTACTGGCAAAAAAGAATAAGTGGTTTCACATTTAAAGACTGTTATCAACCTCTATGACCGTTCCGGTTCCAGTTCAACATGATTAGCTTTGCTCCATTTGTAGTGAAAAAGGCTGTGGGTCAGTGTTTAGATGATATCCACAATATGAGGTGAATTTATCATTTTGAACACAAAGTGCACCCCAATGAAATGTGACTTTGAACCCATCCACACGTAGAGAACCAGTACCAACTGCACCTGGGGTTGCTCAACCTTGTTCAAGGGTACCTCATTAACTTCCACGAACGTCCAGGAGTGATACGGTGTGGTGGTGCAGACACCAGTCTGCAACTAACTTGGGATGACGAATTTAGGAAAAGTTTGTGTAGATCACAATGTTTCAGCTACAGTTAAGATGGAAGTTAAAGGCTAAACTTATTACAGCTCAGAATCAATACCTCAGAGCTGATTATTATACAGAGCAGCCCACACCGGGGGCACGACGGCATTGTTCCGCATTGCTTCCTTAGGCACGTCCGAGTGTTCCCCTAAACTGACCACCTGTTTGGGAACTCCAAGGAGAAAGCTTGTGTGGAACATGAGAAGAACAGCAGTGTTTCAGACCTGAACGCTGTGATTATTCACAGCCTAAGGAGCCGCACGTGTTAATGTCATGCTTACAGTCGAATCTCCCCCAGCTCCTGAACCTCAAACAGCCGAGTGTGTGTTCTCCAGACATTCTGAGCTCTGCTGCACAGTAACACAGCGACTGACGGGTTAAAGCAAGTAACTGAAGACGTCTGTCACTGTGCCACTGTTAGGTAACTCTAATGTTTATGCACAAACACACACACAGTGCTGCACACCCGTCCACACTGACACACACACACACAACCGCGCACACACACTCGCGCACACACACTCGCGCACACGCGCGCGAGCACACACACACACACACACACAGTCAACTATAGCAGCATGGACAATGAAAAACTCACATATAACACATACACACACACACACACACACACACACATATGCACAGTCAACTATAGCAGCATGGACAATGACAAACTCACATATAACACACACACACACACACACACATACACACACACAGTCAATAACAGCAGCATGGACAATGAAAAACTCACATATAACACACACACACACACACACACACACACACACACACACACACACACACACACACACACACACACACA
>JBBIGC010173698.1:0-15261 GCA_037576955.1 Lepidarchus adonis
CACACACACACACACACACACACACACACACACACACACACACACACACACACACACACACACACACACACCACTCCCCCGAAAGGAACTTCCTTTGTTAATCCCCTGTCACAGTTTTGACTCTCCTTGTGTTGCTACAGCTCTTAACAGTGCAAGCTCGAGGGAAAAGGCCTCCGAAAGCTCTCTTCACTAACACCTGATGGTCAGCACTCGTGGGGGAAAACTGTGAAAGGGTAACACCTCTATTTGGCTTTTAACGTGTCCTAGTTCCAGCCGTGTGACACTGCACAGCCATGAGACATTGATCACTTTGGGTGTTCTATTCCACATAACATGCACACTGAAGTAGGTCAAGTTACTTGAAGTTATTCCAAGTTTTGTATTTTCCCAAAAGCAAAGACACACAAAAACTGCACAGATGCCAACACAACACTTTCTTTTTTTGCACGATTGTGTGTTTTCTTGATCAAATTTATTAACAAAGAGCACTGTGTGTGTGTGTATGTGTGTGTGTGTACCTGTACACCGGCTGCATCTCTCGCACAATTCCGATCACTGCCTCTGGAGAGAAGTGTCTGAACTCTTGGAAGAGGTCTCGGATGTTACATTTATACTTTAAATCCAGGTCCAACTGCACAATACGCTTCATCTCTGCGGAAAGAAGGAAGGCATTAGAACGGGAAAACAAATTACTTAACAGATTTACACCACTGCAATATTTTTAGCACTGGAAATGACCCTGTATAATTTTTAGACCAGCTGCTTGCCATAAGCCCAATATCAAAACATCAATATTTATTTCATACATATAAAAAGTTTTGAGAAGACTTCTCACTGTACACCTTGTCCAAATGTACATACAGAGTCAAGTCAATTCTGTGTGTTTCTTTGCTACTGAGGTAAGGTTTAGGGTTAGGCTTAATAGACTGCGCTTATATAGTCTTTTTAGGTATACAGTAAATGGCCAAACATATCCAGATGCCATTTATTATTCATACATTTTGTCATTTTAGGGTGCACTTATTACTGATACAGTCCAACTGCCCAATGCCAAGCCTTACATAGAGATGCACAGTGTAACTGCATTCACTAGAGTGATGAAACACATTTAGTGTGTGTTGGAGACCCTGAACTGATCATTCAATATCAGTTCCTAACCTTTCAAATGTTCTTGTACCTAAATGCAGTAAAAACCTCACAGCCATGTTCCACTACTAAGCACAAATCCTTATAAAGAGAGGCTGTAATTACAAAAAGGGGAATGGAAGGGAGTTGTGGGGGTAGGGGTTAAATTCTCTACTAATACCCTTGATTTAAGAGGAAACAATGGCTGAGCAGATGTCTATAAACTTTTGGACACAATATATACTGGATTGTCCTGGGACCCCTATTGTTCTCATTATACATTTTCCTACTGGGATCAGTTATTTGTAAAAACAGAGTTAGTTTTTCTTGTTTGCAGATGACACACAACTATATGTATCCTCCCATCCAAATGACAAACTCATACTAAGGAAAATAAGGACTGTGAACATGAAATAAAAATCTGGATGTCTCATCAATTTTCTTCAATTAAACGCTGACAAAGCAGAAGTTCTTCTTAGGACCAAAACCTGTGAGAGCTAAACTTACAGACCTAATGCTAAACCTGTCTGATTCATCAGTCATGCCTGTTTCCACTGAAAGAAATCTTTGTGTCATTATAGACTCATAGACTGGGGGCTGGTGTCTTGGGGCGTTCTCAAGACCATGACCCAGACTCTGTCCCTTCTAGTTATACTGAAGTACGTCGGAGTCTTATTCATAGTCCTGCTTTGCACTCGTGCTCATTCTTTTACACTAACTCTGTTTTAATCTTCTATCACTCATCACTGAGGGGATGGGTCTTCCAGCATGATAACGACCCAAAGAATGCAGCCAAGGCAACAAAGGACTAGCTCAAGAAGAAGTGCATTAAGGTCATGATCTAGCTAGTCTCCAGACCTTAATCCCATAGAAAACGCGTGCAGGGAGCTGAAGCTTTGAGTTGCCATGCGACACCCTTTGAAATCTTAATGATTTAGAGCTGATCTGCAAAGAGGAGTGGACCAAAATTCCCCTGGCTATGTGTGCAAACCTGGTCATCAACTGCAAGAAACGTCTGAACTTTATGCTTTCCAACAAGGGTTTTGCCACTAAGTCCTAAGTCTTGTTTTGCTAGGGGGTCAAATACTTATTTCAACTCAATGAAATACAAATCAATTTATATATTTTTAATAACTGGATTGTCCTGCTGCAGAAGTGTATTTCAGTTTGAGGTCACAAACAGAGGGCCGAACATTCTCCTTCAGGAGTTTTTGGTAGACAACAGAATCATGGTTCCATTTATTACAGCAAGTCTTCCAGGTCCTGAAGCAGCAAAACAGCCCCAGACCATCACACTACCACCACCATGTTTTACTGTTGGTATGATGTTCTTTTACTGAAATGCAGTGTTATTTCTATGCCAGCTGTAATGGGACACAATACAAAAGTTCAACTTTTGTATTTTCCCAAAAGTCTTGGGGATTATAAAGATGTTTTCGGGCAAAAATTAGATGAGGTTTTTGTCTTGGCACTTTGCCATGCAGGCCGTTTATGCCCAGTCTTTTTCTTATGGTGGAGTCATGAACACTGACCTTAACTGAGGCAAGTGAGGCATGAAGTTCTTTAGATGTTGTTGTGGGGTCTATTGTGACTATATATATAATCTTCAGATCATGCAACAAATGTTTATTTCATTATGTGCTTAAACATACAATGCTGTGCTGACACAACTGATATATACACATGGATGACTGCTTTGCCCCCGAAAAACAACATGCCTTACATTTCTGCTAGACAGTGGTCAAACGTGACAGCCAAAAGCCAGGACCCTAAGCTTCGTCACATCATCAGCTTCACTAAAGCAGCTAGGGCCCATTTCAGACACGCCACAGATAATTGTACTTGCTTGGAAAGACAAACATGGCCTGGACTAAGCGTGTTGTAACTGGAACAATGAAGTTAAAGCAGCAGCCAGAGGCCTGTGGGATTTTAGTCTGAAGTCAGTCCAAACAAGAGGCGGAAACTGACTGAAGCAAGCATGTCAACCGTGCTCACTGCTCTTCTGCAAACACGGAAGCCAACCACACAATTACTTCACACTTTATGCCACCAGGAATAAAGAGAGAGGCAAACTGAGGTTCATCCACGGGGACAACCAGGGGCCTTGTTTACACAGTGGTCTATACTCTGATCATACAAGGGCTGAAATGTAATGGGGTATTGAAAATACCAAGTAGGGTTGTCACTAGCAACTATTTCAGCAATGAAATGTTTATTTTGTCAATTAATGTATTAATTTACTCATTATTACAATTCATTTTAAACACATTTATAAAATATATAATAATTCATAAAAGTAAACATGTTTTATACACACGAAGTAAAAAATATGCATTTTTCAGATTATGCTGATGATGATGTGAAAAAAATAGATTGCTGATGATGTCTTTATATTGACCTGTGGATACTCTGCTTATCAATTAGACAGAAAATGAATGACTGAACTAATGTTTGAGAGAGTTGAATTCTTTAAAAAGCTGTAATACATTTTTTTCAAGACATGCAAAAGGATAAAGAATCAATTAATGAAATGCATAAGCACAGCTTCAGTGAAAAAAGAAGATAAAATTCTTGTTCTGAGTAGGTGACAAGGCTTTAGGCCACACTGAGCCATCAAAGCATGGTGAGAGTACCTGAGGTGGACAACACTGAAAAGATTTAATGGTGTGTTTGTGGTCTGCAAGACAGAACTAATTAATCTCACCAGGGTTCTTCAGCCAGAGGCAAAGCTGGATTCTCAGAAACGAGGGTCAATGAAAAGTTCACCACGACCAGTGCAGCCCCTGCAGTGCTCACACAAGCATGTGGCATAGAATGCCTACATTCCACTTATATAGACGCATGTGATTGCCAACACATGACTTAACAGTCATGTGAAAATTCTTTTTTTCAGCATATTTAAACAAGCAAGTGCTTCACCCTCCTTAATACAGTGTCTACAGATAAATGGGATATACTTGCACAAAACCACAAAAAAGAGCTTTGATAATTTACACAAATATCAACAGTAATGTGCTTCTGTAGATAATGTAAGTACACCCTTGATCCCAGAAGCTAGTATTGCACCTATTAGCAGAAATCTTTTATATTTTGCAGAAACGTTCGTCAGTCTCTGACATCAGGTTACTTATATTTTTTGACCATTCTTTGATGCAAAATTTGAAATATTTGAGGGTTTTCTCGCATATATTTTCTCACATTTAAAAAGGAGGCCTCCTTTTTTATTTTGAGCTATTCCTTGGTGGATTTGCTAGTGTGCTTAGAATCATTATCCTGTTTAGAACTGTAAAAGCATAAACATTTAAAAATAATTTAACACACACACAAAAACACACACACAAAAACACACACAGCACCTTTATTCTCATTTAAAACTGACCTGTCATTCAAATGCTGAAGCTAGAGTAACTCAATCAGCAATGAAACAGAATTAGTGAGGAAAAAACATTCCAACATCATCACACAAATTTGTGTAGTTTGAATACTTGTGTGACTTATCATTTGCATCACACGAAAGGTCAACATTCTTAAAGAAAAATTATATATATATTTCCATTTCCCGATAAGAAGTCTGACAATCTGATACATTTAACTATTTTACATGAACTCAAACAACAAAAACATGAAAGACCAAACTACCACTGATCATACAGTTAAAGTAAAGTTGATGTATAGTGACGTAATGATTTGACCTCGTTTTGGAAATGCAAAAAAATAATGTGATGTGTTTTGACCAATCAGTTAAGAGATTTCAGAATGTGCTAGCTACCGATTATTATGGTGCCGATTCAACTACTGACATTACATGGCAGGTGACCAACTGTAGAAAAGAGCAAAGGCTCTGATGATAATACAGCATGTGGCAGGTGGGACTTCATCTGGATTTAGTGGATTATGGCTACTCTCTGCCCCCCGCCTCATTTCTCAGATGAAAACAACAGCAAACGTTGCTTCACACTGCTGCTCCAGGCAAATGTAGGTCAACCTCATTAGGTGCTTAATACCTGACTGTGCATGCCCACCCTCCATGCAACCTGACTGCACGCCCGTGTTGCCACAAATTAAGCATGCAGGTAGGCCTGGACCTGGTTATGGTTAAGTGAGCTACAGCAGTAACAGCTTGCAAAAAGTGCAAATACTCATTTACTGCTGGTTTAAAAATACATTAGTCATCATTTGATTAATTCAGGCAAATTACAGCAAAAAGCCATTTGTTGTATAATATAAATTTTAGGACCTCGTCTAATCCTCTGAAACAGGTCTCAGCTCCAGTAAAATATTTGAACATATATAATACATAATATAATACATAATAGCAACTGTATTCTCCATAATTATATTGATTACACTTTGTCATATTTAAGATTACAGGCATATACAAACCTAACTTTCTGGAATATTTTTTGGAATATTTTATAGAGATTTGTGGATTTTATAAAGAGTTGCGAATCGCCACTTTGCACTAGTCTTTGTAAGAGTAGTGTCAATCAGTTCAAAGAAAAACTCCTCAACATAAGATTAGACAGAATTAAAGACCACCTACAAAATTTCAGTCTGTGTAGGCTGAGGCCCTTGATGAAAACCCCTTTTGAAAGCGTGGGGCTTGGGGCCATAGGAAGGTCCTGCATGAGAAACTGTGATAAATACAGCAACATGAGCAGGACTTTAGAAAAGAAATCTTAAAGACATTGTGACGACAGTTCAACGACAGGAAGACAGCAGTGTGTGGTGGCAGTGAACAGTTTTGTCACGCACAGGGCAGCAGCAAATAATATCGTTGCTGCTGGCTCTCGGGTGGAGGTGGGAGTGGGGGTGGGGTTGTTTTGCTTCCCGTTAGTGTTTTTGCTCCGGCCTTGCTAAAACTGGTATCGTTATTGCCAGAAACGCTGTTGTAAATAATTTAAATATGAATAACAGAAACATGTAAACAACTATTGATACCGAACAATGGCGGCCGCCTGAATAGGTGAATCCGTGTTCCAGATTAAAATCAATGCATGATTTATACATGCGTTTCAGGGAAAATAACAATTAGGTCCAAAACTCGTCTTTAAATACTACAAAGGCAAATAAGAAATATCCCCTTTATATGCACATATTCCATATTAATATCACAATGAATAAAGGCTAGCTTGACCAGTGGTATGATATTTTTGTTCAGCTGTGTCTAAAGTCTTATGATCATTTACAGAACAGTCATCACAAACAAAAGTCCCCTTTATATAAATTGTATGCTTTGTGACAAAAACATTTGAAAATCACTGAGCTAGGTTAGGTAGCTAGCTAAAGCCTGAGGTTGATGAGGCAGTGACCCTCACTTCCTAAATCACAACAATTACAATAAATCATCCTGTAGATGTAGAGTGCATCCTCCATATTCTCTAACCTCACTATAACTTTGCTGCCTCCATTCTTTTACTTTTTGAAGCTTCTTATACCCATAGCCTTCGAGTCTTTATCTTCAAGTTATTTATATAACACATTTCTCAAACCCGAGGTTGCTTCACAGAGGCAGAAACAGATTAACATCAACATTACAGCAACAACAAAAAAAAACAATCAAAATAATTATTTTAGTAGCTGCACTCTTTCTTGGCAACTGGCTGGCTATAGTTTCCAAATTACCAGGAGATTCTATTTGATTGAAGAAAAACGCAGATTTTTCTAACTTACTTCTAAGACTAAATCAAAATATTCTTCCATGAAGATGAAACTCTGACCAACCTCAATCCAACCTGAAATGAAGCCTAACAATCTCTCAGACTCTCAGCTAAGTGATTTCCATTGTTTATAATTGACTGAAATATTGGCCCATGCACTAAACAGACTTCCTGTCCTGTAAAATAATAATTGCATACAATATTGTACTGGAATCAGAAGCTATACAGGTTGCAAGACCACTGAAAAATCTACATAGTCTTCAGTTGAACATAGCAACTGTGCTGTCAATTTCTTGTTTCTGCATTATTGCATCTCAAACTGATGAAGTGTTTTCTTAAGATCCTTGTCCTTGGCAGCTGCTGGAATGGAAGCAAACAAAAGATGCAGATTCAAGGTCAATTTTCACTGTGTTGTCAAAACTGTTCCCTTTAAGATCTCGTTCCTGGTGAACTGCAGAGCACGTGGAAGAGAAGCAAAGGAAAGATGCAAATACAAGGCCAATTTTGTATAAATCCTTATCATCACTCAGTTTTGTCAAGTCATGTCTAGCTGGAGGCTAAATTTTACTTTAATGCACAACCATTAGACTCTCATTATAAATCAATGAGCAAGTGTTTTGAAGCTCTCCATGATATAATGAAGAAAAAAGAAGTTTTTCATAAAAGCTTTTTACCCCCAATGACCAACACGTGCCAGATATTTACCCTAATGATCAAGAGGGAAAATGAGTTCACTCTCAAAGCATATCTCGCCACAGAGATAAAAAAAATATTATTGTTAATGTAGAATAGTGAAACAGAACACGATTGTCCAGTTTAGAAACATATCAAACAATGAGACAGACAGTGCTACTCTCTAACACTCAACCATAGGGCCACAGGGCCAGCCCATATCGATTAGTTCATTAGAAAGCATTCAATAGAATATGGAATGAGCCTGGCAGGAGAGAAAGGAAAAGTAATGAGAACAAGCAGATCCTTGACCCTAAACATGGCTGGAAGCATGTGGGCCTCAAATTTAAATTTGAATATTTTAGGTGCAAGCAGCACCTTAAGTCAGTGTCTGTTGGTGCTGTTTGGCCACTGTACAATGACTTAATTATTAATGGTCAGAGCTATAGCTTTATTAATATAAAAATCAGAATCTTTTAAGAATCACATGTTTATAGATTCCATGTTTCCATGTTTATAGTTCCAAATTTAATCCCACCTTAACTGAGCAATTGACAGCTTAGTTGTTTCTAGGTCAGTTATCTACTGCTGAATGTGCATGAACTTCAAACCACCAGAAGGCACTGATTGAGAAACCGTGACAGTACAATGATAATAGCCACATGGGCTCAGGAATAGTTTCGAAAACCATTGTTACTTAACACAGTCCACTGCCACAAAAAGAAATGCAGTCTAAAACTATTAGACAAAGAAAAAGACATACACCAACTCAATACATTATTTGGCTTTTAGCTCATCTCATAAGGTAAGAAAAACAGTGAAAACTTTTGGTCAGTCCATGCTTCAGCTTGTTTAAAACAACAAAATGGACAACCAGTTCTCCATAGAGAAAAGTCTTCAAACTTTTGTATGTGACAAATGTAAACAACTGTCATAGCATGGGGTCCGTCATTGCCCACACCATGGTGACTAGCATTCGTGTGTAGGGCCTATAGATGAGGATGCATATACACAGAAATATGCTGCCATTACATTACATTCAAGGGATTTTCAGAAAGACAATACCTCATTGTGCATGTTTTACAACAGTGCAGTTCCATAGACATGGTGAATGTGCTTGATTGGCCAAACAGCAATCCATAATCATCCCTTGTTAAAAATGTATGGAGCATCATGAAATGAAGATTCATACAATGGCAACCATTAACTGTTCAGCAGCTGAAGTTTTCAATCAATCAAGAATGTGAAAAGATTCTTCTTCTAAAATTGAAACAGTTAATGTCCTTTGTTCCTTAATTACTTTAAAATCAATTAAAAGGAAAGGTGATCATAAACTGTATGGTGGGGAATGAAAAACATTTTTTTTCTTTGGACAAGTTAAATGTTAAAGAGAATTAACAAATCATCAGTCTGCCTACATGTGCAGAGGACATCACTGAAAACTGCTGAAAGAATAATCCCAGTAAAAAAGTTGGGTGCTATTAATAATGTGAACTTTGATGCATGAAAAATGCACTTATATTTGCATGTGTTTTTAATTTTTTCTCATTATTTCTGGGTTGAAGTAAGGCATCTGTAACATGCAGCTAGAAAAAGTGTTGACTTGATAACATTATAAAAAGTTTTTCACAAGCAAGTGGTGATGTAAAAAGAAAATTAATTTTTTATTCATAAACTGAGAAATCAAGCTGTACAGGAAATGCTTTAAATGTATCACACACTGTACTAATCTGCACTAGAGGCAGTGGGGATGGCTTGAAAATGCCCCATAATAATTAATGGTTTTATTAATAAATGTGAATAAAACACAGCAACATATTATTCAATACAATTATTAAGAACAAATTTAAATTGTATGTCTCATGTAACTCTGTTCTCTTTCCTAACAGACATAATTGCCTCTAAAACATCATCATTAGGTCCTTATCAGTGGCTGCCAATATCGAATTACATCACACTATTGCCCATATGAGGACTAAAGAAGTATCAATACCAGTACCCGAGGCAATCCTAAGAAAAAAAAAACAGTCAGAACCATGGAGGGTCTAGAGATGTTCCAGTGATCTAGGCTGCCAATTGTCCTAGATAATTAAGGTAGAAAAGATTAATTAAATGAATCATGATGGAACCCATATTTCGGTTTCTGCTCAGCATCATATGCTGTATATGAGTTCTTGCATGTACAGCTCTTCTTTAATCCAACACAATATTTCAATGGGATTTAAAAACCCCATTTCATCTTTTTGGAACTTTTCTTTTAGGATTTAAGATTGTGCTTGGGATCATTATCCTATTAAAAGCTCTTTTCGACAGATGACCTCACATTATTCTCATCCACAGCTGAACCAATGCAAGCCCAATTTACGACATTACTCCCAAGTTTCAAAGCTGGTATGGGGTTTTCCTGAAAAGCTGCTTTTGGTTTACAGCATATGTACTGTTACTGTGGCTACATCTACTTTATTCTAAAAGTCCTAGTCTTTAAAGCCCATGTAATAAAAAAGTCTTTATTTACAAAATTGTACCTCTTCCAAATGTTCCATTCCTTACTAAATTAAGTAGTAGCTAAAAGCACAGTTTTGGCCCCGACAACATTTTTGTAGTGCTTCACGTTAAACAATTGACAGTCTCCTCACAAAACACAGGCACTTATGAAACAAGTGAGAGAAAAAGAGAGGCATAGCAGGCAGTGTTTCAGGATAAGGAAAGGAAAGCACAGGCATCACACCCTGCAAATCCAAAGTCATTCACTATCAAAGACACAAATTAAAAGAAAACAGTGCAAAGAAAACCAGTGTGTACCAGCATCATCAGTTTTGCACAGTAGCTGTTTTCTGTTCTGAAATAGGGATAAAGTCTTTTGGAAACACAGCCTTTGCAGCTGGGAGATTTTTACAAGTAAGCATAAGCTGAGCAAAACATAATGCGGAACTAAACTGAGGGCAAATACAAGTTTCAATTAAGCCATCTTCACAGAATGTGCACCCCACAGCATTTCTTAAGTGTTCGTTCTTGTCTGAATAATTTATTTTTATCCTCAGGTGAAATCTGATATTCAAATGTTTTGTGTGTGTAAATGAGAGTAGAGAACAGTAATGTAACAGGAATAACAGAAGTCAGCAGTGAATGTGTTTTTACACTTAATTTATTCACTGAAATTCACAACTGAGTGTGTTCTTAGTGACCATGTCTTTTTGCATTTGTTTTTGTTTGTTGCACACTGCTGAGGCTGAAGAGCTCTGAAAAAAGTCCTGCAATTGACTTAATTTACAATGTAAATTAAGTATTGACTGAAAAGACACCACTGATCAATCATCAAAACATAGGGTGGGGTCCCAGTCATCAGGATTGTGAACAAACTATAGTAGAAACGCTTCACATTCAGCTCCGTACAATCCACGTCTGAAGTTGCCACCAATAAATAGTATTTCACATGTCTCTCACTTCATTCTGTGAAACTGCCAATAGTTTTTGCTTTCTTTGCCATCCACAACAAACAAAATGTAGTTTTTGATGAATATCAAGGTGCCTGTCTGCAGATGTACACACACGTGTTTATTGGTAAGATACTTTTTGTTGGTGGACATTGTGGAACACAATTAGAAATGATTAAATAAGCCATTGTTATAATAAATATGCTTGATCACTTTACACTTTTGGATGCTAAAAGCTTAAGATGGATTGCCCTAAATGTTAATTTAAGAAAAACTAACACAAAGCCACTTGATCCAGACATCAAACCCGTTCTGATAACAATACAGTCAAACCCTGTTAGCTTGCCCCTATTGGTCTGGGCCCTAAATTTGGCGAGAGGTGGGGTGGCGAGCTATCTTAATCATATATGGTGACGTATGTTGACTAAAAGGATGATGGAGCAGTGAAAATCAGTGTCAGTGATATGCTGCTGCGGCTTTGTCCAGTTATTGCCGTGATAGTTGTAAATTTCCTTTTTTTGCTCGCCAAATAAAGAATGCAACTCATGAACGAGTATCACGCGTATAGCTAACACTGGTCTCTATTGTGGCAGTCCCATATTATTGTAAAACATTTAGTAGGCATTCAACCGCATTCTATTACCATATATTACAGACAAATGCCATAAAAAAGGCCAGCTACATAACCACAAATCACTGTATGTCCCCCCCGAGGACCCCCGTAATGTAATAGTAGTCAGGCCAGAACTAAAATGTAACATGTGACTGGTCATAGTAGTGGAGGTGGACCCTGGACAGACACACCAACCATCCAGCTGTCAGTCAAACAGTGATGTTTCCTCTGTTGATTGATGGTCCAGAAACCAAGCAGACCAAGCCTGCATCAGTGATTGGTCCATTGTATGATAGTGTCGCCCACCCACAGACAGCAGCAGCAGCAGCATCCTATAGAATCTATAGAACCTATAGACTCGTTCTAGGTGACAGCGCTAACACAAACCCAAGTTTGGTGAGCTATGGAGGAAGAAATGCACCTGACACTTTGCGCACTGTGGTGAAGGACAAGTTGGCGGTTTAACGGGGTTAATAACATGGAAAGAAATCTGTTCTGCAGCCTTTCATGGCGAGAGGCAAGTTTGGGGAGCTAACCGGGGGCGAGGTTACATGGTCTTATGCAAACTTTTGGGCACCCTTTGAAAAACAACCTTGTTAATTGAAAAAATGTTAACACAGTCTCTCTAGGACCTGAGAAAAATACACAATATTTTCAGCAAACATTGATGCACAGTTATTTTTTATGCCATTAATTGAAAAAACATATCAAACATTATTATTGCAATGTGCAAATGTTTGGGCACTCTGAGAGTTCCAAAGTCTAAAAATATTGATGCCCTCAATGCAGGAGAAGGCTACAAGAAAATAGCAAAGCATTGTCAGCTTGTAGTTTGTAGAGGTCAAGATGTGATCTGGAAGTCCAAGAAAACTCTTGGAGAGAACTGCTTGTATACTGATCAGAGACAAAAATCAAAATCCCCATTTAAATGCAAAAAACCTGCAGGAAAGTTTAGCACACTCAGGATTGGTGGTGCCCCATTCCACTGTCATTCATGGAAGAGTCAGCAGAAGAAAACCTTACCATTGCCATCATACAATCCAATGTCAGAAGTATATAACATAACATCTACAGAAGTCTAATGCATTTTGGAAACAAGTGCTGTGAACTGATGAAGTTAAAATAGATTCTTTGGCCACAATCAGCAAAGGCATGTTTGGAGAAAAAAGAAGCAGCATTTCATGAAAAGAACACCTTGCCAACCATTAAGCATGGGGGTGGATCTATCATGCTTTGGGGTTGTGTTGCAGCCAGTGGCACAGGAAACATTGCACAGGTGGAGGAAAGAATGGATTCCACTAAATACCATCAAATTCTGGAAGCAAACATCACACCATCTGTAAAAAACTTGAAGCTGAAAAGAGGATGAGCTCCTACAACAGGACAATGATCCTAAACATGCCTCAAAATCCACCATGAACGACCTCAAGAGATGCAAGCTGAAGGTTTTGGAATGGCCATCACAGTCCCCTGATTTAAACTTGAAATTGAAAATTTGTGGGTAGATCTTGAAAGAGCTGTGCATGCAAGACGACCAATATTACCAATATTACAGAACTAAAAGCCTTTTGCAAGGACGAATAGGAGAAAATCCAAGAAAGTACAAGAATTGAAAGACTTTTAGCTCTAAAAAGCATTTTTTTTGATGCATGCATCAGTATTTTTTCCATGTCCTAGAGAGGCTGTGTTAAAATCTTTGTCTTTATTTATATTTATATCTCTGTTATTTATACATGGTTGCCCAAATTTTTGCACAAGACTGTATATTGTAATATACATTGTATATATAGTACACACACACACACACACACACACACACACACACACACACACACACACATAGAAATTATATCTTGGTAAATACATAAACACCAACCAGAATTCTTTAGATCATTGTTATTTATTTTTGTTTAAATCTATGTGCCCTATGAAGCATGAAATTATCCCCAACAAAAAAAAATATGAATGTTGAACCCCAGCATAAACAATGCCTAAGGGTGCAATAAACTGGCAGTTCAGACAGACAGAGAGATAAAGAGAGAAAGACAGACAGTAAGACAGTCTGATTTATGTTACGTGCCCTGCCTGTTCGGCATGAGAGCTGAGGAGCCCCAGGGCCATCATTGATTCCAAAAAGCCCAAGCAGGTGTTTTAATGGTAGAGAGAGTGGTCCCAGGATGCAACACTGAGAGACAGTGAAAAAAGCACAATGGGGTGGACAGGATGGGCAGAGTTTAACGCTCAGAACTGTGTGAGCACAATCAGAGGCTGCGGTCAGCTCCCCCTCCCCTGCCTGTGAACGGTGACACGTGTTGGTACTGCACCTGTGAGTGCAACAGCCTCCCCAACTTCCCTCCCCCTCCAGCTTAAGCACAGCTGACGCTGGCGCTGACCCTGTGTCAAAATGCTTTCTCTGACTCACTGACTAAAGAGCCATTGTGAACATCCACATCTGCTGAAACGTCAGAATGTGTGGGACTGCTCCACTTTTGCTCAAATAATGGAAAAAATCTGTTACCAAGATTCAGGCAGATGGTGAAAGTCTTAAAACTGTTTTCATTCATAAACCCAGCATGTTGCAATATTCCTGCAAGCTTTAGGTATAGAATTAGGGAAATAAGTAATGTTTAAGTATAGTCTGTTGGAAAAATTAGGGCACTGCTGACCATGTTTCTTTAACACATCCTCTATAGCAGGGGTCACTAATTTTTTTTTTTTTAAAATAAGAGCTACATCACAGGTACTGAGTCATACAAAGGGCGACCAGTTTGATACAGGCTTCCTAAATAACAAATTTGCTCAGTTTACCTTTAGTTATATATTTTTATTAATGATTATCATCTATGTGAAGACATTAATCATATTTATTTATTTGATCAACAATTACTTAACAAGGTGAGAAACAAGGTGAATATCAATATTCTACATTTGATTTGTATCAGTGTCTCTACACATTGTGCCACTTTGCCGTTGCCACGGTCAGTTCCAAATGAGGCACATGCAGTTTTTTTCATGGTAGGAAAAAAGAACTTATAAATTTTTTCTTTTTGCTGCTGTGTTTTTGGGATAAGAAAGCACATTCAGCTCCATCTTTGCTGCGCCAGCAAGCTTACTCTCCACACAATACTGACCATTCAACTATATTAGAACAGAGCTGACCTAAATAATGTATAATAATAAGACAATGCTTTTTTACATTTTTTATTTTAATTTTCAAATCAATATAAATGCAAAATTAATTAAATAAGAATATCAACAGGATAAAATTGCATTTTAGATGCTGCTCACCAGGGAGTTTTTGGAACAGGTCTGCGGGCACCTCATGTGGTCCTCTTATACGGGAACCTGCTCTATAGGAACTGACTTATATATGGCATATGTCTTCAAGTTTATGCACAATTTCTATTTCTTGAAACTCAAAATCAAAAATGACATACTCAAACTTTTACACATAAGTGTTTTAGGTAGTGGCTTATCTTTCTATAATCAGCAATAACAAAAAAATACCTATGCATAAGATGAATGGATGGATGAATAATTGAACGGGGAAAAAGTATGAATAAAATACAAAAATCCTCTTAAGATACTCAGTGTATTTAAAGTTAAAAGAGAACTACAATATTGTCTATTACCGTATATCTTCTAATAATCGCCTGTCTCTTTTAGTCGCCCGTTTCCATTAAACGCCGGTCTCCAATAGTAGCCGGTCTGTGGCAAACGCGTTCTCTTGTAAACGGCGATCTGAAATGACCCACTG